>JAJLZY010000326.1:0-12539 GCA_030564885.1 Metschnikowia kofuensis (nom. inval.)
AAATTTGCCAATAGGGTTCCTACAAAATTCAGCCCACCCCCGGCTCTTGGCGGAGGGAGACGAAAGTCATCATCTGCCATGGCACCTAACTCTATTGTGAAGAACACCTCACATCGACACCAGTTCCTCAGCCGAAGCAGACTCAATTCAATGGAAAACTTGGACGAATACATTCTATCCTCCGCCCGAAACTCATCGCTTTCGATTCTGTCTCCAACGATGCACAATAGCTCTCTTCCGTCAACATCACCACTAGGCTCGTGGAGTGGCAAAGGCGAATATCTCAGCCAACATGAGTTGAATTTGCCTGTGGATCACCTAGCCTCAGCGCTACAAAATGCAGGTAGGAGAAAACTGTCCTTTAACGAATCGAGTATACGGTCAACATTGTCTTCATCTTTGCCGAGAGGACAACCGGCTGCACAAAGACCGTATGAAAATGGAACGAATTCGGCTCTGTCGACTGTTTTCAGAAGTACTAAGCCTCGCAAGCATGCGGGCGCACACGATGTGGCCAGCGATACAGATGAAGAAGACTGGGCTACCATGGGTGCAGAAACGCTAAGGAGTCATTCAGTGGGCGTGAGCAGCCCTGCCGAGAAGAAAACGCATAATGAGGAAGCGTCAGCGGCGAGAGCCCTCGTAGACCTAATGGGCATTTGAGAATCTTGAGCTGGGAAAGAGAGCTCTATATGAAAGATCTCAAAGGTACTCAAAAAGACCACTTTTTCGTGTATACCACATTGTCGAGATACAAAATTTAGCGAAGCTTCGAAGACATTGACGCAAATCAATGCCTGAATTCGACTGAGGAGGAGAAGCAGACATTTATAACAGCATTATGATTCTTAGGTCATACGCAAAAGTACTACATCAAAGACTGACAACAAGACATTCAATTGCAATCACTGCGAACTTGACTAATGATCGGCTCATGCCTTCAGTGGAAACCTGACTGATGACTGGCATAGAGTTGGGAAGCTCACAATTTCGAAATGAATAGCGGCCAAGCACGGAGGTACTGGTCTGCACGTGTCGACCCGCGCCATGTTATAATTTCGCCCAATTGGGAAATGTGATTGGGATGCGTCCGCGTCCGTTCCTAAGTTCGTGCTTCGACCCTCGAATTTTTTTTTTTTTTTGACACTTCAGCATTTTTCTCTCATTTTGATCTACAAATCTCTTGAGCAAAAAAGAAAAAAAATAAACTTGAGGGATACATTTAAGCAGGACTCCACTAGCATTCAACATTCAAAATGTCAACGACAACGGCCTTGCCAACAGTGCAAATCAACGTCAATTATAATGACATCAAAACTCAAGTCCGGGATTTCTTCACTCACTTCAAGGCGTCGGCAGTTGAAGATGCAATGGACTTGGATGGATTGACTACAGGCGTGAAGTATTTGGATCTCATGCAAAATATCGCCAACAGAGAAACCACCACTCTTTATGTGGAGCTTGATGATATCAAGCTGTATCAAGACAATCAATTTTTGTCATCTCAGCTCCTGGCCACTGACTTGGTGAGCCAAGTGCAAAAAAACGCGTACCACTATTTGGAATTATTCAGCAGTGTTGTTGACGAGTTGATGCCTGAGCCCACTAAGGACATTTCTTACAAGGATGACGTGTTGGATGTGATTTTGCACCAGCGTAAGCAAAGAAACTTGCGCACCTCACAGGAGGCAGCGGACCAGATTGATAATTTACGTACTGGCTTTGGCGAGCTGGGAACCTCCGACAATATGAACTCGCAAAGCGGCGACTTGTTGACTGAGAATTTATTCCCACCGAAGTTGACTAGAAGATATCACTTGTACTTCAAGCCCTTGTCCTCGGCCACAAAAGCTTTTGCTGTGAGACAAGTGAAAGGCTCTCATGTCGGTAAGTACATCACAGTGCGGGGTATTGTCACAAAGGTCTCCGACGTCAAGCCCTCTGTACTTGTCAACGCATACACCTGCGACAAGTGTGGTTACGAGATTTTCCAGGAGGTGAACTCCAAAGTGTTCCAGCCCCTCACTGAATGTACGTCTGCACCTTGTCAGACCGACAACCAGAGAGGTCAGCTTTTCATGTCGACGCGGGCGTCCAAATTTCTGTCGTTTCAGGAAGTCAAGATCCAGGAAATGGCTAATCAGGTGCCCGTGGGACACATTCCACGGATGCTTACGATTCACGTGGATGGCGATTTGGTACGGTCCATGAACCCAGGTGATATAGTCGACGTGTCCGGTATCTTCTTGCCTTCTCCATATACCGGGTTCCGTGCTCTTCGTGCGGGGCTTTTGACCGAGACCTTCTTGGAGGCACAGTATGTTCGCCAGCACAAAAAGCAGTACGAATCGCTTGACCTCACGGATGAAGTGAAGGATAAAATCTCGAAGTTGCATCAAGAAGGCGGCATTTACAACAGGCTCGCCGAGTCCATTGCGCCTGAAATCTACGGTCACCTCGACGTGAAGAAGATCTTGCTTCTTCTTTTGTGTGGAGGTGTCACCAAGGAAATCGGCGACGGAATGCGTATCCGTGGTGACATCAACGTGTGTCTCATGGGAGACCCCGGTGTGGCCAAATCTCAGATGCTCAAGGCGATCAACAGAATTGCTCCGCGGTCTGTTTACACCACCGGACGTGGTTCCTCGGGTGTCGGTTTGACAGCTGCAGTGATGAGAGACCCAGTCACTGACGAGATGGTGCTCGAGGGAGGTGCTCTTGTTTTGGCCGACAACGGTATTTGTTGTATTGATGAGTTCGATAAGATGGAGGAGAGCGACCGTACCGCTATCCATGAGGTCATGGAGCAGCAGACCATCTCGATCTCCAAGGCTGGTATCAACACCACATTGAATGCGAGAACGTCGATTTTGGCCGCAGCAAACCCCTTATACGGACGCTACAACCCGCGTTTGTCACCACATGAGAACATCAATCTCCCAGCTGCGCTTTTGTCCCGTTTTGATATCATGTTCTTGATGTTGGACCAGGCGAGCGAGGCCGGCGACGAGCAGTTGGCACGCCACGTGACATACGTTCACCAGCACAACCACCAGCCACCAATGGAGTACACGCCACTCGAACCTCAAACAATCCGCCAGTATATCTCCATTGCAAGAACGTTCAGGCCCGTTGTGCCAAGAGACGTTGGAGAGTATGTGACGCAATCATACATCAACATGAGAAAGGAGTCTCAGAGAAACCAAGACTCCGTGCGGATGTTTGTGCACATCACGCCACGTACCTTGTTGGGCATTTTGCGTCTTTCGCAGGCATTGGCCAGAATCAGGTTCGACAACACCGTGAGCAAAAACGATGTGGACGAAGCGTTGCGTCTTCTCCTGGTCTCGAAACTGTCTATGGAGTCGCGTGAGCAGGAGAGAGAGGACCCTACGTCGCAGATCATGATCTACATCCGTCAAACCGTGGCAGAGCAACAGTCGAACCAGCTTGACATGGCCAACTTGAGGGAAAGAATTCTCGCCAAGGGGTACACTGCCGAGCAGTTCGAGGCATGTATCACCGAGTATGAGGAGGTGAATATCTTCCAGCTCCTTGACGGAGGGGAGAGCTTGATGATCTTGGATTAAAGTGGGTGGGTCATGCAAAAGATTGTGAACGGTGGCAACGGAGTACGAGATGGTCTCATTAGATAGCATGTGTAAATTAAATTAATTAAATACTGAAACAGAGAATCTCGCGACAGAATCCAAAATGACTTGCTAAACTTGGCTGAAAAAACAAAAACGAAGTAGCAGATATTGGTTTGTGTCGAGTTGAATGGGGGTCCCGATTGGTGAGGTCTAGATACCAGGCTTGAGGCTTCAAAACTAACAGTGGGGTCTGCCGGGTTTGAAGGATGAGCGTACCATAAACTTTGGCTGTTCAAAAACTTCTAGTTGTTGAAAATGAGCCCTTTTTCGAGGACCGAGCTATCTATTCATGCTTTGCAAAAGATGCAGTGTTTTTTTGATCAGTACTTGAATAATTCACTTGAATAATTCATGTTCTTGGCGTTTATGGTCATTGTTGAACTTCAGGATTTTTTTCCCAATAATCTATATTTGTGTTTAGACTTAGTGTTTCTTAGAGGGCACCAAACAACTTCACGGCTGTAGCCTAGAATGTGGCCCACAGTGTTAGTCAATCTACGATCTAAGAAGTTGGCTGAGTTACCTATCATGTTATATCAAATCTCGTCCAGTCAAGGACCTGGAGAAAATTACATCTTATTTTCGTGCTTTTTATTCTTTGTTATCAAATGATTTTTTGCAAAAGATGTACTTTCGATAGGATATGTACTTATCGGGCCAGGCAGGAAAGTTAAAAAAAAATCAAAGTCAAAAAATCACAGAGGATCGACATCTCTGCGTTCACTCCACACATCATGAACTAATTTAGTTTTGGCTGTAAAAGCCTTGACGCGCACCAGACCTTTGGAAGATGTGGGGTATTGGATCAGCGCGTAGTCCAAATTCTCATTTTTCATACCCACGTTCTTCTTCTCTGACGACCTTCACTTTTTCTCCTCTCAAAGTTGTAATTAAAAATGTCGCGGGCCTCTGTAAAGCTCAGTAGACGCGTGCTGTATGGAGGGTCTTTGGAGAGCCGGAGTCGGGATAGCAAGGTAACTCATGATCGTCACGGGCTTGATGCCGAGTCAGATTCCGAGTTAGATGCCGAGTTAAAGGCACGAAAGTATACGGGTATTGGAAAAAGACAAAGGTCTATCGAGCTTTTGGAGACCAGTGAGTCGTTGAAGAAGAGTCATCTTCTGAATAATGGCGATGCTTCTAATCAGAGGGAAACACTTGATCAAGGAAATTCGGCTTACAAAAGTGCACCATTTTATGAGAGGGGTTCGCAGGGGGAGAGGGATATATCCAATAGACTGGATACAAATAACCAGGAAGAATCACTGATCTGTGAATTTTGGCAAAAACACGAGGACCCTATAAATCCCGGAATCTTCTCAGATAATAGTAAATCTACAAAGTCAATGGCACTCACTGGTGGCACTGGCCGATGGCTGTCAAAATGGATACCACGGTCGCTCTCCCTCGTTCTTCCGAACAAGGGGCTGGTGGCGCGTGACCATTTGGCCAACGAACGCACATACTTAGCATGGACACGGACGGCTTTGGTGATGATGACGCTCGGGTTGGCGTTTCTTCAATTGTACTCGATCCAGACCCGGGCCCACGAAGCGGTGTACAAAGACAAAACGTATGCCATGTCTGTGCCCCAGGGCGTGGATGCACTACATCTCTTGGGGAAGCCGTTTGGGGTGCTTGTGGGCGTTTTTGCCATGACCACTGTTGCCTTTGGCTATTACAGATACGTGGCTGTCCAGCAGGGGCTTCGTAACGCGGAGTTTCCCGCCTCTCGCTTTCTTATATCGGCCGTGCTATTGATGTTCTTGCTTCTGATGGCGTTGATTTTGGCCATTGATATCAAGTCATTATAACACACAGAGGGAGATATTTTTACAGTTTTGGGGTTGTTGTGAGGGTCGCGATGACTCTTGCGGATGCTAGGGGCATCTCAATATATGTCCAGGTGTAAGTTGGCTAACTGGTACGTGAAAGTTCGAAGAAAAGGTCGTATCATTCCGAGTTTGAGCGGAAGCGACATGAGGTGGTCAGGATATTTCGAATTCGTGGTATTTTCAACAAAGAAATCAGCTCAAAAGGGTCGAATGTGTGGCATACGAAGCGGCGACTCAAAGCTATTCTGCTAGTATTCTTCGAGAAGTCCGTTTAAAACACAATTCAGTTGTCTCACTTGGTCACAGGTTGTGACGATTCGTCTTGGAAAGCCAGAAGAATCTACTGAAGCCAGAAGCATCTCCTCAAGGCAAAAGACTTGTACACGCGCTTATAAGACCTAGCCAGGGTAAAATTAAATGACTTGTGGCCTGGTTTGAATTGTTAAGAACCCCACACTTCCAAGTTGAATCATCACTTGCCACATTGATAGTGATATTCTCAGATTATGAGCCCCCAGAAATTCTTATTTCGCTTATGGGATCATCGGTTCAAACGTTCCCCAAAATCCCGCTACTCCATGCATCTTCAATTTGTGGATCACATCATCATTATGCTCGCAAGTAAATGAAGATGGCTTTTGTTCTTCCAAACTGAATCTATTTGCATTTAGACAATTGAGCGAATCAGGTGAAAGGTTGAGGGCAGTTCAAATGGCACCTGGGCAAAGTCTTTCATCCCAAAACTATGCCACGAGTCTGAGTTTCGGATTTTGTCATAAAAATCATTCTTGGATCTACCTCTCTTATTTCCCTCCTAAAGTTCCATTCGATTATTGTGAGCATGTTCATAGGGCCTTGCAGCGAGCTTACAATCCAGCCTAAACAATTAGTGAGACTCCATCGAAATGGCCAACAAGAGGGCGCAGAAACAAACATGCGAGAATTCTGGAAATATGGTGGCAGTCATGAAACCGAAAACTGAAGCAATACTCTTGATGGGCTTTTCATTTTTTTTCAAAGTGCCCCACTTTTCTTCACATTTGCAGCCATGCACATGAAAGAAAACACTCAACAACTTTTTATTAAGCAACTGACGCGCTCAATAGCCCAGGGTCCTGCATGTGCGCGTGATATTCAGTTGTTCACCGAGCCTCAATAGTGCCCACCGGTGACCAGCCACGTCAATTTTAGCGTACTAACAACTACACATCCAGATATTACAATGTCGCAATACGCCTCGCTTACCGTTGCCCAATTGAAAGAAGCCTTGAAGGAGAAAAACTTGTCGACGGACGGCAAGAAAGCTGACTTGGTCGCGCGCTTGGACGAAGCCTCGACTGCTACCGGAGAAGAGGAGGCCACTAAGGAAGAGAACACGGAAGCTCAAAAGACCGAGGATGGCGATGTTTCCACAGAAACCGGCGCCGAATCTGCGGCTGTGGAAAAGGAGGCTGGCGAAACAAATGGTGCTGAGGCCGAGAAGCCAGAGAAGAAAGTGTTGTCTCCAGAAGAGAGAAAAGCGTTGGCGGTCGACTTGTTGACGAAAAAAATCAAGAGAGCCGAGAAATTTGGCGATGAGCCTGGCGCCACGGCTGCCAAGAAGGATTTGGCTCGTGTCGAGAAGTTTGGTGTGGACCCCAGCACAGCTTTGGGCAAAGAAATCGGTGCGTTGGGCAACGATGTGAACAGCGAGTTGGCCACGAGGAGACCAAGAAAAAACAACAAAAAGGGAAAGGTCCAGAAGAAGTAGACACCATTGTCAAATTTCAGAAGACAAATAGAAGCTCAAGCTTGACGCCTGTGCTTATGTAACAATACACTTACACGTAAGTTGGGGTTCTTGGGTGGGAGATGGCCATTCGATAATTCTTCAGTTTCTATCTGATTTTCAATCAGCCATTTAAGAACTCTCGTCTTTTGACCAACTCTTCTTTTTGCAGTCTTAAAGGCCGACCGGCGAATTGCCATTTGTTATGGGAAGATAGAAAACATAAGATCACAAGTTTAGAAGGATGAAATCAATTCATGATCTTAATAGTCGAGTTTTGCTAATTGGCAGCTCGAATCTTGTTTTTTCCCCATACTGTTTCAAATGGACCGCCTTAGTGACTTTTCTGCATATTCAGATTATTTGTGATTCGAGCAAGTCTCCTTTGATCGCTCTTAAATGATCAATTTCTCGCCCGTCATAAGTGCAATTGTAATCCGAGATGAAATTCCGAGTTAATTCTTTTGCCTTGAACATTTCTAGGACTTAAACTTCGAATTTAGGACTCTTTCACATCTTACATTTGACACTAATAGTGATTAAACAATCTTTCGGGTGAGGTCCAGTCAGAGTTTCATACACGGCTTATTTGACTGAAGTTTTATTTGTTAGAAAGGCTCTGTTTCGAGCTCATTTTTTTCTCATGTGAAGTTAAAATAGCTAAATTAAAGAACTCATCATCATGTTAGAAAGATCTTTATGCCCAATTATTTTTTTTGTTCTTGCGAGCTTCAAACATCATCGAGTGAAAGAGCAAATAGTGAGAATTAGAGTTATGCACTAATGCTCAGATTTTCTGATACTCAAACTGATTCTTTTTCACTCCTTTCATACTCCTCATCTTAATCTTCATTTCTTTCTTTTGCGCGTCCGCTTAATGTACATATATATGAATATGTACTTGACAAAAATAATCAAGTAAGGTCCAAAATCATGGCCTTATATCACATCTGCTGCTCATGGGGAGGTGTGGCCAAACCCTTGCACCTAAACCCGCACTGGATGCCGGATCTCACAGCAGTTTCTCCGCGAAATCCAATCGTAAACTCTCACTTGCTTACCTCATCTTCTTCTCATACCTTGATCCATTGTCTTAGTGCTGATTTCACACTCAAAATGTGCGTATCTGAGAAGCCCAAGCCATACTATGAGGCTCTTCCTGATTCTCTCAAACCCGTACACTATGATCTTTCTGTCTACGACATTTCCGAAAATGACTATAAAGGCACGGTGAGCATTGAGTTGGAGGTTCAGCAGAAAACAGGTCAAGTACATTTACACTTTAGAGACCTTGAGATCGGAGACATTCATGTCACACACAAAGACAGTAGGTCCAAGGGGTCGATTATCCAGCAAAATAGCGAAAAGGAGTATTTTGCCGCCGACTTGGGCCGCGTCTTTGTGCCTGGCGACGGTCACGTGACCGTCGAGGTGGAATTCGCCGGTAAGATCCAAACGAACATGGCGGGCTTCTATAGGTCCGGCTATACGGAAGATGGACAGCAGAAGCACATGCTCCTGACGCAATTCGAGGCCACCGACGCCAGAAGAGCGTTTCCGTGTCTTGACGAGCCGGCGCTCAAAGCCACATTTAGTGTGCACGTGACCACGGGCCTGGAGCAGGTTGTGTTGGGCAACATGCCCGTTGAAAAGGAGGAGAATGTGGGAAATGGCCAGAAACGCGTCTCTTTCCAGCGCACGCCCGTGATGTCGACGTACCTTTTGGCGTGGGCCATCGGCGATTTCGACTACATTGAGTCCTTCACTCAAGACCTGTACTACAACAACCAGCGGCTCCCTGTCAGGGTGTACACGACCAAGGGGTTCACGGAAGATGCGCAGTTTGCGCTCGAAATCGCGCCGAAAATCGTCGATCTCTTCAGCACCGTCTTTGGCGTGAAATACCCTTTGCCCAAATTGGACCTCCTTGCCGTGCACGCGTTCTCGCACAACGCCATGGAGAACTGGGGGCTTATCACATACCGCCTGACGGCGCTTTTGTACTCGGCGGCTAAGCTGGATCCGGCGTACAAGCAGAAGGTGGCGTATGTCGTGGCCCACGAGATCGCGCACCAGTGGTTTGGCAATCTAGTCACGATGCAGTGGTGGGACGAGTTGTGGCTCAATGAGGGCTTTGCCACGTGGGTCGGCTTCTATGCGGTCGACCGCTTGTTTCCCGATTGGGACATCTTTGCCGAGTTTGTGCTGACATCATTGCAGGAGGCCCTCAGATTGGACGGGCTTCGCAACTCTCACCCGATCAAAGTGCCCGTGGTGGACGCGCTCGATATCGACCAACTCTTCGACGTTATCTCGTACTTGAAAGGCGCATCCACGATCCTAATGCTCTCGACGTATTTGAGCACAGACGTGTTTTTGGAGGGCGTGGGCCGTTATTTGAGTACCCATCAGTTTGGAAACGCCACTTCCGAAGACCTCTGGCGCGCTGTTTCCGAAAAGAGCGGCAAAAACGTCTCTGAGATGATGAACACATGGATCTCCAAGATCGGGTTCCCGGTCGTGAGTGTTTCCGAACTGCAAGATGGCCACTTGACTTTGAACCAGCTGCGTTTTTTGAGCGGAGGCGATGTACGGCCCGAGGAAGACCTCCTGGAGTGGTGGGTGCCAATCTCCGTGGTGGGAGATTCCGAGGACCAGATTGTAGACTCGTTTAGTGAAAAGTCAGCAGTCATCAACGCCAAGATCGGCGGCCTTTTCAAGTTAAACAAGGACTCTGCTGCCCCTCTCAGAATCAGCTACAGCCCGTCAATTCTCAAAACTCACATATTTGCACACTTTGACAAGCTTTCTACGAAAGACAAAATCGGAATTATTGCAGACGTGGCTGCTATTGCCGTGTCAGGTGACCAGTACACCTCAACATTGACATTTTTGGATCTTGTCAAGCTCGTAGCTTTGGACAATGACCATGTTGGAACTGTTTACGCCACGTGGCATGAATTGGTCCTGCGTGTTTCTGCATTTGCGCTCAATTTCGGCGGACAATCCGAGAAGTTGGACGAGAAAATTCATCGTTTCAGCCGCAAAATATATGAGAAATTGGCCACAAGATTTGCCACCGAAGATGTGGATAGAAACGACTACTCTGGATTAAAATTGAGAGCCTTAGTGATGAACAATGCAGCCTCCCTCCAAATCCCGGAATTGCAAAACGTTGCTCAAAAAGCTTTTGATAAGTGGAAGCTGGATGGAACCATAGACTCGTCCATGAGAACATTTGTATTGCGGTCGGTTGTCTCAGCTGAGCACGTGCCCAAGGAAGACTTTGACTTCATCTTGGCGCAGGTCACGCACCCAACGTCTTTGGACTCGAGAGAGGTGGCATTGAGTGCATTGGGGTCCACAAAAGACCTTGAGGTCGCACAAAAGATGATCTCGTACTTGGTAGATGAGAGTGTGGTGCCAACGATGGACGCCCATTTCCTCGCGATATCGTTGGCAAAAAACACAAAGACAAGAGACTTGTTGTGGAGTTTCATGAAACTAAACTACTCAAAAATCCACCAGTTGATGTCGACAAACATGGTGGTTTTGGACAGATTTATCAAGATGACGTTGTGCCATTTCCAGACTTTCGCAGCAGAAAAAGACGTGAGAGAGTTCTTCGTGGATAAAGATGTCCATGGGTTTGAAAGAGCGCTCAATCAAGTCTTGGACCAGATTCATATCAATGCATCATGGGTCGAAAGAGATCAATCGGGAGTTGAGAAGTGGCTCGATGACAATGGCTTCTAAGGGAGCTTTGATCTTCAGCAATGACATTCTTCAAGATATACAGACTCATATTTGAGCTTTGGGATTAGCAATCTGGGTGACAACAATTGACAGAAACTAACCTGTGATGTAGGTAGTTCGTGCGTCGTGGCCCGTCATACTATAGGGTCGATTGATATCTGAGTAATGACGCGACAGCCTGATTGAACTGGACAGGTCCGGTATTTGAAGTCTCGGGTCGTGTGTGGTGGATCGAGAATTGTAAAAACGTTCGAGGAGATTGATGTTGAAGTCAAGCCTGGGAAAGAATGGAGCGAGAGAAGAGGCTGGTTCCAGCGACTCAAGTGCTGCACGGATTATGAGCTCAGATATATACATTGCATCCATAACAAATAGTCGATCACGGTGGCAAGGGCTGTCAAATCTAGTGGCTTACTGTTTACCGATTTCCGCAACTTCGTACGCCAAAGTCCTGGCATATGTTTTGACTAGAGGAAGATTGAGAAATAGTGTCTCATTGCCCATTCCACAATACATACTCGTAAACACACCTAATATTCTTTCACTGTATAAGACCTTAGGGCTAATTCTGTGTCGCGGGATTGCTGTCTATCGAAATCAGTCGGCACTTATTTACGAAAATCTTCAAAACGAGGAAATGCCGATGTTCTATTCATTTGAAACGAGGCCGGCCCAAATGACCCACCACAAAACAACGAACTAGCCCTCGTCTTTACATAGTAGTACTTCATCTATAGCTGATTTCTCTTCTCTTCTCTTGTTTTTCTTTCATTCCCCTAATAGATTCCTATTAACTTTTCAAATACCCTCCAAATCGTGCAAGTTCTACAAACTCAACAAAACCCTTTGGCTCCATCCACTGGGTCAACGCCCTCACCGGTATTATCGTGTATTACCCAAAAAGTCTATGCTACAGGGCCTAGTTGTCGACCTTGTGGTCGTGGGTCGTGGCGTATCTGCCCGAAGGGTCGGCGTGGCAGCCCCACTCGGCCTTTGGAATCCATCTCATGACCGTGGAGGCCGCGGCCTTGGACCCGTTGAACATCTCGTCAAACTTGCATCTGTACCAGTATGCCTCCTTAGTCTGCGGCACGTCGGAGCCCCACTCGGGCTTGGGGTTGGCAAGCTCCTCGTCGGAAACCGCAGCCTCGGCTGCGTCCTTCAAGCCGTCGATCCACGAGTAGCCCACACCGTCGGAAAACTGCTCCTTCTGTCTCCACAAGATCTCCTGGGGCAAGTATGGCTTGGCGCCAGGCTCGTCGCTGGTGTCGAAGGCCTTTCTCAAGATGTACTTCTCGATCTTGCCCTCGGCGGGCTTGATGAGCTTGTCCTCCGGGTTGATGTTCATGCAGGTCTCCAAGAACTGCTTGTCCAAGAAGGGCACGCGGGCCTCCAAGCCCCAGGCCAACGTCGACTTGTTGGCACGCAAGCAGTCGGCGTAGTGCAAGTTCTTCACGCGCTTGACACACTCGTCGTGGAACTCGGCGGCCGACGGCGCGTTGGCAAAGTACAAGTACCCGCCGAAGA
>JAJLZY010000327.1:0-12906 GCA_030564885.1 Metschnikowia kofuensis (nom. inval.)
ATCAAAGATCCCAAGAGCTTCATGTCCGGTGGACGCGTCAACACCAACTCGGCGTTGATGTTTTTCACGCCCTGGTATTCGAACAAGACCGCCTTCTTCTCTTTTTTCTTGGCCAACCAAAGCGCAGTGGCACTCTGCCCATCGGCACTCGGGAGTTTGGCCTTGCGCTCCAACTCCGCAAGAGCCTCGCCTCTTCTGGCGTCTTCCTCCCTCACCAATTTCTTCGACATGTTGATGATCTCATTGTACGCGTGTTTGATCAAGACAGGGTTCTTGTTCGAGATGCTGCCGTCTTCAACAAGCTGGTTCCACTTCCCGCCCAAGTCGCCGATTCGCAAGATGGCACGGTAGATGCCTCTGATTTCTCTTTCGGACAACTCATGGTGCTCTTCTGCCTTCTTCTTTGCCGCTTTCCTCCTGCCGCCCTCTTCCTCGTCGTCGTCGTCCAATCCCGAGGTGTCTGGAGTCCCGCCCTGAAGCTTCTTGGCAGCAACTCTTCTTCTGGAGTAGATGGCAATCTGGTCGTTGAGATACGTTTCCTCGGCGCGCTTTTTCTCCTCTTCTTTGAGCTTGGCCAACTCGTCTTGTGGAATGATGTCGTCCCACTCGACATCGGCCTTATAGTCCGTGACCTCGAACTGCTTCAAGAACTCCTCGGATCCCAAGTTTGACTCGCCGAGGTCCGGCGTCGTCACGTGGTCCTCGGCCCTGCTGAGCACGTCGTCCAAATTCAAGTCCTCCAACTTCTTCTGGTTGTCGGAAGCGGCAAACATGTTGGCCGCACCGAACTTCAAGATCTGCGACAACTCGCTGGATGAAGGCTCGTTCTTGTTCTTTTTCAGCGACCCGGCGTCGGACATACCAAGGGAAATGATGGCGTACTCGAGAATCATCTTTTTCCGCGCCCTCTCCAAAATCTCCTCTTCCACGGTATCCTTAGAAACAAATCTGTAGACGGACACGTGTCTGGTCTGGCCGATTCTATGGGCACGCGCCATGGCTTGCAAGTCGGCCTGTGGGTTCCAGTCGGAGTCAAAGATGATCACGGTGTCTGCCGTCATCAAGTTGATTCCCAAGCCTCCGGCCCTTGTGGAAAGGAGAAAGACAAAGTCTCGCAGGTCAGGCGCGTTGAAGTGGTCGATAGAGATTTTCCTCTGGGACGACGGGATCCCACCGTCCAATCGCTGGAACTGGTATCCTTTGATCGAGAGATAGTCGCCCAAGATATCGAGGATCCGGACCATCTGGGAGAAGATCAACACGCGATGGCCCTCTTTTTTCAACCTGGTCAAGAGCTGCTCCAAAAGCACCATTTTCCCCGAAGACATTATGAGGCCTTTCAAGATGGTGTCTCTCGAGGCGGAGCCGGCCTTCGCCAAGAGGCGGTCCTCGGCGCCGTCGAACAAGTACGGGTGGTTCGAGGCCTTTTTCAACTCGCTCATGACGTTGAGGAGCGAGATCTGCAGGCCCTTGACGCCCAGGTTCAACGCGGCGTAGTTCTTGGTGATGATGTTGCGGTAGTACTCGGTCTGGAGGTCGGACAACTCGACACGCAAGATGCGCTCGGATTTCAGCGGGAGTGACTTCTCCACGTCCTTCTTCAACCGCCGCAAGATGTAGGGCTTGATGCTCTGCTGCAAGTGCTGGATGTACTCCTCCTGGTTGTCGTCCGGGGCGTCGAAGTCGATTTCCTGGTCGATGGAGAAGCGGCCGGGCGTCAAGAAGTCGCACAACGCGGCCAACTCCTTGATGTTGTTCTGCAACGGCGTGCCGGTGATCAAGAGCCGGTTGGCGACCTTGAACAGCCGCAACGACTCGTAGAGCGACAGCTCCGCGTTCTTCAAGCGGTGCGCCTCGTCCACGGCCAAAAACTGCCACCTGAACGCGCCGAGCTCCGCGCGGTCCTTCAAAATATACTCGTATGTGGTCAACAAGATGTTGAACTTGGGCTTGCGCGTCGCCCCGTAGAACTCGTAGTCGCGGATCGTGCGCCGCGCCTCGGTGTTGCCCAAGTAGTAGATGCAGTTGACGTCGGGCGACCATTTCTCAAAGGTCTCCTGCCAAGCCGGGATCGTGCTCAAGGGCACCACCACCAAGTGGGGCCCGTTCTGGCGGCGCGCGTAGATCAACCACGACAAGAACGCCACGGTCTGGACGGTCTTGCCGAGCCCCATTTCGTCGGCGAGGATCCCGTTCTCGTTGCGCAGCCAGAGAAACGCCATCCAGTTCAACCCGGTCAACTGGAAGTCGCGCAACTCGCCGTTCTTGATGAACTGCGGCTGCTTGCTCAACTTCTCGAACCGCGGCCGCTGTGCGCTCGGGTAATTCGCCGAGAGGTTCGGGAGGATCTTCAGCTGGAGCCGCTGCTGGTACTTGGCGACCTGGTCCGGGGCGCGTTTCGCAATCACTGCCGCGTCCTCCCACGAGCACTCGTCGTAGTAGAGCCGCTTCCACTTCACAAAGTACTGGAGCTGCGACGTGCCGTCGTCCATCTCCACGCGGTCGCTGTCGACGATCCGCTCCGCGTGCGTGTACTCGTCCTGCTCGTCGCGGCGCCGCTCGCGCTCGATGTCCATGGCCTCGATCTCCTCGGTGGTCGTGAGCGGGTCCGCGCGGATCTCCTGGTCCGCCACTATGTACTGCTTGATGTAGTTGTCGACGCGCCGGAAGCCCCGCGTGTCCTTAAGCGCCAGGTACGGCTCCCACGTGTTGTGCAAGTGTGACTTGTCCAGCCACTTGATCCGGAAGAGGAAGTCCAACTTCGGCTCGTGCGTGACCTCGGCGTTCTCCGGGTTGAGTTTGTGGTCCATCACGGCGTCGATCCCCGCCAGCGGCTCCTCCTGCATCGCCTGCTCGTAGTAGTAGTAGTCGTTTTTGCGGCTGCCCGCCTCGTCCTCGGCGTCCTCGGCCTCGGCCTCGTCCTCGCTCTCCATGAACTCCGCCTCGTCGTCAAAGTCGACCGCGTAGTTCACGGCAGCGCTGTTACGCGTGGAAAAGCGTAATTCCAGCGGGCCCTTCGACGCGTCTGCGGCTGCTCGGGACTGCCTGGCGCCTGGCCTACTGGATTTGCTGGACCCTTTCGCCGTGCGCGGTTTTTTGCGGGGGTTTGTGCTTGAGCCGTGAGACCTGGCGCGAGAACGGCTGCCGAAATCGGCGTCTTCGTCGTCGTTTTCGTCGTTTTCGTCGTTTTCGTCGTCGTCTTCGTCGTCAAACGCGGCCGAGTCGTCGTACTCGTCTGCAGCGGACCGCAGCTTCCGTTTCCGGGGTTGAGGCTCTTCGTCCAGCTCCTCGGTGAACTGGGCCACCTTCCTTTCTCTGCCGGACCGGCGGAGACCATACAATTCAGGGTTGGCCTCGATTTCGTCGTCCAATTTCACCATTTTTAGAGGGTTGAGTGTGAAACAATGAACTCACTTGATTTTAGGGGAATAGAAGAAAACTTGTAGTTGTCTAGTTTTGGGGAATCTGTCGATTTCTTGTACTTGTCCCGGTGTGTCTCTCCAACTTCAAAGAGGAATAGATGTGAGAGCCGAACACTTTCAGTGAATCCGCTTCAAGTACTTGGGACGCTTCAATGTACCCAAAAGAGATTCCAGGTATTTGGAAAAATGCTCTAAAATTATTCAAAGTAGCTTCAGTGCTTGAAAGATGCTTGAAAGATGCTTAGAAGGAACTCGAATCAAGCTGAAATAACACTGAAGTCACGCTTGTAGGACGTGATTTTCACAGCAAAAGGAGAAAAACTCTTCGGTTCTTTTATCAAGCAATCGGGAGATTTTCACCACCTTTGACTTTCAATTTTTCTTGTTGGCTGGAAGTGCAATCAAAACACACGCCTTTTAGCAAAACAGTCGGCGAGGTTTCAAATGAGAATAGCCGAAATTATTGGGCCGAATTCCGAAACGTGAAATATTGAATTCAGGAAAATATGTCTGTGTGGGCTTTTCTCAAAGAATAAAAGGCAGAATTCCGAGGATGAGCCAAAATAATTGCCTATGGCTCGTGGTATCCCTCTAACCTGTGTTTGTTTGGGTATGAGGACCGACGAGAAAAATTGGGTAGGGGAAAAAATTTATGCGAGCGACCGGGCTGTTTTGAGCACAACACGTTCGTGGCCCGATTGGGCGGGACGGGCGCTGCTACAATACGCATTTTCTAAGCGTTAGGATTGTTTATTAGTTACACAAAGTGGTTTCACAAAGCAATTTGCCTTGTGGCGGTTAAAATTTCAAGTTTCCAGTTGTTTTGAGACTCAGTACTTCTCCATCGGCAGAGCCTTTCTGCGGGCCCTCTGTAAGCCCCTGTTGCTCATTAGTCCACACGCACTCGCGCGAATGAACACATGGTGGCATCAGGATCCTTGGTTAGATTTTGTTGGGACAGATAACGCTGTAACTCAATATAAGAGCATCAGGCTAAGACCCCAGACGCGTCTTTTGTCCGTGTTCTCCTGACATGTGGACACATAGTCACTCTCATTGAAGGTATATTGAGGGTAGTTCGACGAAAGAGGGGATTGTGAATTCGTCAGGTCGAGAAAACCGATTGGTCCAGACGCGTTTCCCCCATAGCATCCACGAGATGATTAGCCCGTTTCCAGCTAGGAAGCCCGGAGGATCTGCCATGACACAGACATACACCTCGCTGTGTAACCAGCTTGACACACTCACACACAGTTGGTCTCACTGGGACAACAATCGTGATCTTTCTGTCTTAGTAATGTCGGCAATTTGCAGACCAGTGCACGCAACGAGGCCTAGAATGTCAAGTTAGATATGTGTCGCTCTCGGAACAGTGCCTTCTGGGCCGAGCCTTCGCATTCAGAAAGCTTAAAGGGCAGTATCGGTTAGCATAAAAGGATTCTGGCCATCTTCTGTGGCAGAAGAATTTATGAGAGTGACAAGCCACTAGACAACATGTGGCTGACTTGAGTTAGACGCCAGGCACGGCGGCCGTCAGCCCGTGCAAAAAGTGTTCGGGAGTAAAGTGATTGAATCAAGCCACTAGAATACTGGAGCACATTTGGGTGGTTCTAATTATGTCATTTTTTGAGCTTTTCAGCGGCGCAAGCAAACCTCTAAATAAAGGGGGACACTAAGGAAGAAAAGGAGTATGGACAAAACAAGATTTTTGCGCCGGCCCAGGCGCGCCCACCCCATGAATTTGACTCGCGCACGACATCGTGAGTTCTTGATTTGGGGCAGTATAAATTACTGATAGTGACTGGCGAGACAATTAAATGAATCGAGACTACGAGATAACAAAAGCTCAGAGCAATAGCATCTAGCTTTAGAACTATAGGAAGCAAGAGGCATTGGCTGGGTATGCCGGAATTTTCGATGGAAAATAAAACATAAGCCAAAAATTTTGTTTTCCATAAAAGTGTCTAAATTTAGTCCTAAAGCTTTTTCTTTATTCTTCGGTTTCAACAGTAGATAAGCGTTGTGGTTGAGAAGTGGAGTGTTTCATATTAGTATATACGGCTCACTCATGACGCAACGAGCGCTACTCAATGCGGGTGGTTCAATAGCCTTAGAAAAGATAGCTTTGAATTTCTTCGATTCTTTTAATAATCCCTTGATTTTCTTCAAATTCCTTTAATTGTCTACAAGTTTTTTCTTGAATTTCTTCAGGCTCCTTCAGGTTTTTTCAGATTGCTTCAGGTTTCTTCAGTTGCTTCAGGTTTCTTCAGATTGCTTCAGGTTTCTTCAGATTGCTTCAGGTTTCTTCAGACTGCTTCAGGTTTCTTCAGATTGCTTCAGGTTTCTTCGCACTCCTGTGCTCGTCTCTTCACATAAGAAGAATAGCTACTCTAACATACTTGTCTACTTTCCTCACTTTGACATTTGGAGTAGTCTTGAGTAGAATACTTTAAAAAAACCCTTTCCGCCCAAGAAATTCATCACATACGTTGCTATAAATGAGCCCCACATTAATTGGGGCCATTTATTGCAGTCTGCTGCGGTTCGCAGTGGTGCTTGAGAAGCCTATTCCCAGGCAAAGTGTATAACGGCTGATACCAGCTTTTCGAAAATGTTACAACCATAGAAAAATCTTCATTTTGGAGTGAAATCATTTTACTTTCTGGGTCTATCTTCTCTTATATGATACAAAAGACAGGACTCTTGGAATTTTTCTCGACTTCAGAATGTTTATTTTTTTTCTGAGGTTTTGGTTTAATCAGGTCAGCGCGCCATCGGCCAGCCACCAGGCCATCTTTGTGGCTTCGCCAACAGTTTGGAAAAAGCCAGTCTGTTTTCAGTCGGAACTCTGGTTGCAAAATTGAGATAGAGACGTTATGTAAGACATAGAAATCGTGGATTGTAAACGACCACGAGGCGGCGTGTTAGATTCTAAGGCTCAAAAGTAGTAGTGGTTTTAGAAGTAGGGTCCCCATATCACACCGCGAAAATA
Source organism: Metschnikowia kofuensis (nom. inval.) (assembly GCA_030564885.1). Taxonomy (NCBI): domain Eukaryota; kingdom Fungi; phylum Ascomycota; class Pichiomycetes; order Serinales; family Metschnikowiaceae; genus Metschnikowia; species Metschnikowia kofuensis (nom. inval.). Next base: position 6,415 of record JAJLZY010000327.1, read on the forward strand.
GAAGTTTTCGGGGCAACAAATGAAATAACCAGAATCAACAAAAGCCACGTATAAATTCGAAACTTGCTGGAATTAACAAATATAATTCGGGCATGATGAAGCAGCTGGAGAGAGTCGTTTAGAAAAAATCCACAATTAAGGCATGTTTTCCAGGTTACATTCCGATCTGGCAGTTCTCTCGAAATATCCGTATCATTCTTCTTAAATTGGGCCGCACGAAAGAGGCCAGTGCGCATTTTTTCATCAAACGTGGTTACATTTGAATCTTTCTAAAAACTCGCGACTGCGAGGACCTTGGTTAATTGATCGAAGAATTTCTCACCTTGCATATCATTCGAACATTACACCATTTCTCCTTAGGGTAGCCTTTTTTTTAGTTAAAAATTGCTTCGGCGGATAGAGGGGGTTCGCGGGAACCCCCGCCGCCGGAGAATTAACTGATTTAACCTAATGCAAGCTTGCAAACTACAAAAAACCAATAGAAATCTTACAAATTTGTATGGGGCATCCGCGAAAAATATTTTGCCGGATATTGTCGCAACTTTATAATTTTCTTAGGGATGTAAGGATGTATTACATAAGAAAATTGCGATCAATTACGACCACTCGACTGCGAGGCGCCCTGAGGGCCTGAGCGGACACTCGAATGGTTCCATGCGCTGATCTCAGTTGACAAAATATTGTCAAGTCAAGAGCAAAAAAAGATGTGGCCCAAAAATGAAATCAGTTTATATCACTCCAGAAAAAAATGAAATCAAGATTATTTATGAGGCTGCTTAAAGAAAAAACTCTTCAACAAACCATTTTTCCGTCTCGGCCCTTCAACACCCAAGACACCGAGCAACCCAATCCAAGCTAATTGTGTCAGGTGGAGAGACGACTCAGTTAAATGGGCCAATGACAACCGAGCGTTAGTCATGTGCTGACATCTACGCCGAGACCTCCACCCCTCGTATCTCTCAGCACTAACTAAACCACGGTGGTCGCGACATTTGGCATCGCTCGTGGGCCCTGCACAACCAGCGACACAGCAGACGCCGCGAGACGCCGCGCTGGATGCAGGACACATTCATTTTTTTTTTTGCAAAATTGAAGACAGAAAAAAGACCAGGCTGAGACATAGAGTTCACCCTACACCCCCATTTCTTGGCCTGAAAAGTACTGTTGATATCATGAGCGGCAGAGGAAAAGGCGCCAACAAAAACGCCCCGTCGTCGAAAGGCACGAGAATTGCCATTGTGTCTGCAGACAAGTGCAAGCCCAAGAAATGTAAGCAAGAATGCCGCAAGTCGTGTCCCGTAGTCAAGACGGGAAAGCTCTGTATTGAGGTCACGCCCGCCAGCAAGATTGCGTTTATCTCCGAGACCTTGTGTGTGGGATGCGGAATCTGTGTGAAAAAATGCCCGTTTGACGCCATCAACATCATCAACTTGCCCACGAACTTGGAGGCTGAAACCACGCACCGGTACTCGGCCAACTCGTTCAAGTTGCACCGTTTGCCCACGCCCAGACCCGGGCAAGTCTTGGGATTGGTCGGCACGAACGGTATCGGTAAGTCGACCGCGTTGAAGATCTTGGCCGGCAAGCAAAAACCCAACTTGGGCCGCTACGACGACCCTCCAGACTGGGAGGACATTTTGAAGTACTTCCGTGGCTCCGAGTTGCAGAACTACTTCTTGAAGGTCTTGGAGGACAACATCCTGGCGATCATCAAGCCGCAGTATGTGGACAACATTCCCCGCGCGTTGGCCAAGGCCGCCGTGAAGGACGTTGCCGGGATCTTGAAGGCCAAGAACCAGCGCCCCGAGCAGTTCGAGTATGTGACCAAGCTCTTGGAGTTGAAGCACGTGATGAACAGAGACGTGGCGCAGTTGTCCGGAGGAGAGTTGCAGCGGTTTGCGTTGGGCATGACGTCGATCCAGAAGGCCAATGTCTACATGTTCGACGAGCCTTCGTCGTACTTGGACGTCAAGCAGAGATTGCACGCGGCCGAGTTGATCCGCTCGTTGTTGGACCCCACCACCTACGTGATCTGTGTCGAGCACGACTTGTCGGTGTTGGACTACTTGTCGGACTTTGTGTGTATCTTATACGGAGCGCCCTCAGTGTACGGAGTGGTGACGTTGCCCTCGTCCGTCAGAGAAGGAATCAACATTTTCTTGGACGGTTTCATCCCCACGGAAAACATGAGATTCAGGGACGAGTCCTTGCAGTTCAGATTGGCCGACGCCGCCGACGGCTTGATCTTGGACCACTCGTCGGCCATGCAGTACCCCACGTTGACGAAGACCCAGGGCGACTTCAAGTTGACCGTCGAGAAAGGTGACTTCACCAACTCGGAGATCTTGGTGATGTTTGGAGAGAACGGAACGGGAAAGACGACCTTCTGTAAGATCTTGGCCGGGGCTTTGGCCGCCGACAACGGCAAGGAGGTGCCCAAGTTGAACATCTCCATGAAGCCGCAGAAAATCGCGCCCAAGTTCCCCGGAACCGTGCGCCAGTTGTTCTTCAAGAAGATCAAGGGCGCGTTCTTGAACCCACAGTTCCAGAGCGACGTCGTCAAGCCCTTGAGCATCGACAACATCATCGACCAGGAGGTCCAGGTGTTGTCTGGAGGTGAGTTGCAAAGAGTGGCGCTTGTGTTGGCGTTGGGTATTCCTGCAGACATCTACTTGATCGACGAGCCCTCGGCCTACTTGGACTCCGAGCAGCGTATCATCTGTTCGAAGGTGATCAGAAGATTCATCTTGCACTCGAAGAAGACCGCGTTCATTGTGGAGCACGACTTCATGATGGCCACGTACTTGGCCGACCGTGTCATTGTGTTTGAGGGCCAGCCTTCTCAGAACGCCGTGGCCAGGGCCCCCGAGTCCTTGTTGACCGGATGCAACCGGTTCTTGAAGAACTTGAACGTCACTTTCAGAAGAGACCCCAACTCGTTCAGACCAAGAATCAACAAGAAGGACTCCCAGATGGACAAGGAACAGAAGCTGGCGGGTAACTACTTCTTCTTGGACAACACCGAGTTGTAAAATCGGGTGTAATATTATTTGTGCCCGCCGACACGGGCCTGTTTGGGTGTTTTAATTGCATGAGCTCTAGATCGCGTGCTCTGCTGGTCTATTGCGAGTGGTTTTCGTTTACTTACGACGTGCCATGACTTTTTAATTTAGGTTGATATAGCATAATGATTATTGTGTATAAACTGTGGGCCTGTGGATATGCGGAATGTGTATGGGCATAAAGTCGATGTCGGGTCTAGTTCAAGGGATTAGAACTTCAGAGACTACGTAGAGAAGGAGACTTGACTTAAGGATCTAATGTTTTCTTTTTTTCTTTTTGCAGTTATGAGAAGTCCGTGGACTGCTTGAATTTTTTTTCGCCAGCTACAAGTATTAGGTCAGACTCAAGTGTTTTTGGTTACTTGGACACTCACAATTTAGGGAAATCGTTCGCCTCTTGATTTGTCTTGTCTCAATCACTTCAGACGTAAGCCTATTCTAAGGATTGTTCCCACAGCCCTTTCCAAGATATGTTAAGTTGAAAACCGACCAGCCAGACACATCTCCTTTTTAATTTTTTGAGTTGCAGAAGGTGTACTTGTTTCAAATACTAACAAAAGTATTTGAAGATACTCTTAGTAAAACAAACTGGCCAGAAATAGTGTTGGGGGTCTTTTGCGGTGGATTTCGGGCATGATGCTGGAATGTGGTTAAATCAAAGAGTACATTCATGGGAATCAATTGAAATGTTCTTTGTCTGAATAGGACACTGATTATAGGTAAATAGGTCCAATTTTGGGGTCTGACTGTAGCAGAGGGAAGGTACAATAAGTGTTCGAGACCCAAATTAACTTCAAGTTTAGCAAGAGTTTGAGCCACTGCTATAAGCTCAAACATTTATACCGTTATAGTGGATCAGACTGCTCGGAAAATGTATTCAGCCTGCTTGTACATACAGATATCTAGTTGTACAGAAATTTTGAGATATAGTTTATGAACGAAACTAGAGAATAGCCCTGAACGCTTATTTGCTGGCCAATAACTAATAAAATCAAGCTTGTTGATATAAGAGAAAGTTTGAGTCAGGAGATACTGTCAGAATTGAGAATTACACAACTTCATTACTGCTGATAGAGAGGTGTACTCCAAGAGTAGTCAGATCTCGAAAAAATCTCAGAACGTTTTCATTTTGCTTCTCGAATGTTGAAATACGTGACTTATAAAAAAGGCTGTATTTTTTTTACTATGTACTTCATTTATATGTATTTCTGACACTTCTTGACAAAAAGCTGATATCATACTTTTGGAACTCACTCTCAAGAGAAGGTTGCGAATAGCTCTCGTTTGTTAATGATGTAATTGAACGCACATGTCAGGTATTCTTAAACTTTGAGTTTCGGCTGACAACCATATACATTGACATCCCTTGCAATAAAGTCCGAAATTCTTGGTAAGAAAATCGTCAAACACATCGGGTAGTTTTACAGAATATCATCAAATTCTTGTCAATAGGTGATGCAATAACTCTTTGCCCTTCGCATACTTAATAACTCGTATCTTTGGAAAGCCTTGTATTCTACAAACATATCAGAAATTCCAAGCACACGAAAATTGTAGCAAATGAGCTATCTTATTTATCAGCCATGAAGTTTTATTTCCCCACTGTTAGAGCACTATAGTTGATGGGTTCTTCAACTTGAGCCTGCACTAGTCACGTGCGTTTCACGTGAAAATCACGCTTATGTCACGTGCCTCAGGCATTGTGCACTTGACTCTTGACAACATGGAGATACATGCAAATTTAAGTACTCCAAAACTTGCCTTCACACCTCTTTCTTCGCTTGTGGGTTTCTTTTTATGGATCACTAATGTCTTCCGAAAAAGACAGGATCTTCACAAGCTATGCTCTCAAGCTCCAGGAGCTCGAGTTTCTATGGTCAAATCCACTCAAGCCGTTCTCATCTTTCAGTTTCTCTGACAAGCTAAACGAGGATGGAAAGCAGGACAAGTCCAAAATTGTGGATAACGCAGACCTAGAGTCGCAGGAAAAGATCTCGTTCAAATATTTGGAACAGCTGAAACTCAACTTGGCCGCCGCTACGAGGGAATATTACCATGGGGATCAGGAACCAAGCCAAACACGTAAAAGACCCGCTGAAAAAGCCCCTGAAAGTGCACCTGAAGATGCTCTAGAAAGGCCCAGGAAAATCCAGAAAACTGTGTCTTCAGATCACCTTAAACGAATGATCCCTGTGCCGGCACCAACGTCTGCCACGAAGCCAGAATCCAAGAATCTACAGTCTCAAATTGCGTCTCTTGAAAAAGAAACAAATGCGTATCTCCACAAGAATTTGGCCGAAGTCGACGTCGTGTCGCTTCCGGAAAGCATCCCCACGGCAAACCACAACGTTCTTTCCTTGGCCGAGTTGTATTATTTGACACAGACGTTGCCCTTAACCAAGCTCTTGCCAGGAACAAACAAAACGCTAATGACCGAGAACTTCGAGCTGGCTATCTTGGAAGGGAAAGTCGCCGTGTTGTTCTCACGGATCGAGGAGCTCAAGCGGCTGCGAAAATGGTCGTTGCGGCAGCCCATTCGGTACTACGACCCATTTGTTTATGCCAAGAGAAACAAAAAGTCCCGTCTCCATACGTGGGACTATCTCCTCCAGGAAGGCAAGTGGATGGCAACCGATTTCCGTGAATCGGCAAAATACAAGAAGCTCTGCTGTGTCACTATGGCGCAGGCCGTGCAAGATTTCTGGACATATGGGCGTGCTGTTTGCGTGAGAAGAAAGCCAATTGAGTATCTCATGGAAAGCGACGATAAAGAGGCACTTTTACCTCAACCCAAGGAGGATTTGCAGCCAACACAAATTACAGACTCGACCGGCGCTGCGGAAGATACCGTGATGGAGGACCCTGCAGATTCTGAGGCGCTCCTAATTTCAGAAACAGATGTTGAGCCTGACACCATAGATATCAGCAAATTGCTCGAGAGGCCCGACCCGTCAACCGAGTTTGTGCCGCCAGTATTACCCGAATGGCTGCCGCAGGAGATCGCAGATTCAGGGATCAACTTGGAAAACAGAAGCCCGTTCAAAGCGCATATCGATTTACGGTCACTCAAGAAGATCGACAGTTCGATCCTCCGCAATCTTCCCAAATTCACGGCCTTTGACGAGGATCATGCTCCCGAGTCTACGAAACCCGTGCCGACGGGCGAGTCGACAATTGTCCCTGTTTCTCGGATGCTCCATCCAATGGAGAGTGACGACGAATGGCACAAAATCGTGTTACGCGACTCGCGTAAAGCGCAGTCCAAGGGTCTCCCCGAGTTCCAAAAGGGGCTATTTGGCGTCCAGTCCCACCGGCGCCTCAACTTTTTGCGGCCACCCAAACCGCCGCTCATCAAAAACATCGAGTTCCGCTCGCCCACAATCTGGCTCCCGCAAGACGACAAACTACTCATCCATTATGTGGCCGAGTA
>JAJLZY010000328.1:0-12596 GCA_030564885.1 Metschnikowia kofuensis (nom. inval.)
TTCTGAAAAATTTCATTAGAGTGCATGATAGCGGCAAATAGTCCTCGAGTGGAAGGCTTCAAAGGGCTGAACATTCTTTCAAACAAAAAAAAAATATATCATTGGTCTCCTGTCACGTGACGCGCCTTCCCCACGCAAATACCTTCCAGAAGCCTATACAATCTAAATATCCTCTATCCTAATACATTAGACTCCCTATCCAAATGTTACCGATTCTAGCTCTTGCTCTGTTGATAGTCGGGGCTTCCGCGAATCTGATTCTCGGGGTCCTGCCTGGGAAACAAGCGCTTTATACTGCCAATGAAGAAGGGAAATGGCATTGTTTGGGAGACCCTTCAATTGAGCTCCTGTTCGAGCAGATAAATGACGATGTCTGCGACTGTCCGGACGGCTCGGACGAGCCAGGAACCAATGCGTGTGCATTCACAAAAAAATCGCCCAAGTACTTCTACTGCGCAAACGAGGGCTATAAAGAGGCGTATATTGAGAACTTCAAACTCAACGACGGGGTGTGTGACTACGATATTTGCTGTGATGGCTCTGACGAGTACATGAGCGGCGCTTGCCCAAACGTATGCGACCAGGTGAAGGCCCAGTTTGACGAGTTTTTGGGTTCTAGAAAGGCAACGGTTAGTCAAGCTTTGAAACTCAAGGCTGGTTTGCAAGACAAGGCTTCAAGATTGAGGCAGCAGCTTGAAAATGACGCTAAAAAGGTAAAAAATGAGATCTCTCAGCTTGAGGCGCAATTGACATCGCTAAAAGAAGAATTAGAGCGGGAAATGGTAGGTGACGACTCGAACAGCGCACCTGTTTCCTCTGTTTTGGACACGGTTGTACTGGAACACCTGCGCCAGCTAGAGCAGCGGTTTTCACAATACGATGCTCACTCCAGACAGGCCAAGGAAAGAGTGCAGAGGCTAGAAGGCATTTTGGAGAATCTCCTCCACCATTACAATCCCAATTTCAACGACCAGGCAGTCAAACAAGCGGTCTCGTCTTATGCGGACTATGTCTCCAACAAGCCGGAGGAGGAGTCTGAGCCTAGCTTCGAAGTGTCTGAAGTTGGCTTGAACAAGCTTTCGCAGGATCTCAAAAGTGTCGTACCCAGTGTGCAAAGCCCCGGGTCTGGGTCAGAAACGTCACTTCTTGGCAGAATTTTACAGATACCGTTTCCTTTTTCTGGGAAGAGCGAGCAGCCGGTGCTTCTCGAAACCGAAAACGCAGAAGCCGGCTCGCTGAGCGAGACGTCGCAGCATATATCGAGCCAGATCGATGATTTGGAAAAGACAATACAACACAAAAAGTCGGAGCAGTCCATCTATGTGGACGGCCTCAATGCAGACTTCGGGGACAACGGGATCTACCGAGCGGTCAAGGGACAATGGGTCAACAAGAAGATTGGCGAATACAACTACAAGCTAGGCTTTCTTGATTCTCTCTATCAGGACGATACATTGGTGGGCCGGTTCTACGGAGTCCAGGGCAACTCGATGTATTTTGCGCATGGAAGCAAGTGCTGGAACGGGCCGCAGCGCTCGGCTCAGGTGGATATGGTCTGTGGCTCCAAGCACGAGTTGGTGTCTGTGAGCGAGCCGGAAAAATGCCAGTATAGGTTCCTCATGAACTCGCCGTTGGCATGTGAGGAGTTGTCGGACGAGGAAATCGCGCGGGACTTTAAGGTTGACCGCAGAAAGTTGCAAGTGTAGGTGATAGTATAGGTGCAAGTATAGGTGCAAGTATAGTTGCAAGTATAGTTGCAAGTATAGGTGCAAGTATAGTTGCAAGTATAGTTGCAAGTATAGTTGCAAGTATAGTTGCAGGTATAGGTGCAAAACTAGGTGCAAAATTAGGTGCAAAATAAGGTGCAAGTGTAGGTGCAAAATAAGGTGCAAGTGTAGGTGGAAGTGTAAGTAGCCCACGCCTCGGTGCTCAATCAAATGTGATTTTCTTTCCCTCAAACTTGACGTTCTTCATCTTCTCCTCGGCTATTCTCTTGGCCTCCCACGACGGATGCACCTTCAGCGAGTCTCCAGGCGCAGCTCCCAGAACTGAACCGGCCGTCTTGGATGTGTTTTTCTCCTGCGCAAGTCTGGCCTTCTGCTCTCTCTTGCGCTGTCTCTCCTCGAACTCCTGCTGCTTGCGCTCTCTCTCGCTGGCTATCCGCAGATTCTCCTTCTGCACGTGGTTGGCCTTTTTCCCGTACTTCTGTTCCCAGATCTTCTGTCTGGCCCTTTGTCCTCGTCTGTTTTTGCGTGCTGTTGTGGCCTCCTTCACCACCTTGTCGTTATCGACATCCTCCTCGTCGTCAGAGCCTCCGGAGTAGTAGCCAGTGGCCAACTCTGGAAGAATGGCTTTTTTCGCCGCGGGCTCCTTTCTCTTGGGTTCCCGAAGCGGGTGCACATCCTCGCTGGCGTCGTCACTCTGAGACATCTCCTCGTCGGTGATTTCATTATAGTTGACGTTGGGATCGGGCACGAAATCCTGCTCGTCGTCTGACCCAGCCACCAAGTTGTCGTAGGCAGAGAACTTCTCAAACGCCTCTTCCGGATCCATTCTTTCTCCTTCATCGTCCTCGTCTTCGTCCCCGCTCTCAGATCCGCTTTCGTCACTTTCGTCACTTTCGTCGCTTTCGTCGAGATCTGCATCGTCGCCTTCCGCAGTCACGTCCTTGGCCTTCTGGCCTGTTTCCTTGGAGCGAGCAGCGAGTTCTGCCTTGGTCAAGTTGCCCCTGATCTTCCTGAAACTCCAGTCGATCTCCTGGCAAAGCGTCTTCATGTCTTTCAGGTTCCACATCTTCGAGAGATAGTCGTTGAGCACCTTGTCGTTTTGACAGTAGGTGATGAAGAACCTCGACGGGTTCATGGCCAGCGACTTATCTGAAATGTGCTTCCTGACATCCTCGGAAATGTAGCCGGGCGGGCTCTCTCTCGATTGCTTTGTTGTTAAAACGGCCGCCAGAATGATCTTGACGAGCTTCGCAGTGATGAGCTGCTCGTGGAACTCTGCTTTCTGCAAGAGCTTCTTCGCAGACTTCTCTTTCTTCCCGAAACTCTTCTCGGCCTGTTTGAACGCACGAGACACGTCCCGGCTCAACTTTTTGTATGAGCCGTGGTATTTTTTGCTGAACAAATCGGCCTTCAAGGCGTGGATCTGTTGGAATGCCTCGTTGGGCGTGCTAGGAAGCTTCTTCATTATGTGCGAGTTGTTTCTGGCATTGACCAATTTCTTTGTGAACGAGAACCGCGGCGTGGCTTGCGTGTACTTCGTTTCGAGAAGATCTAATTTCCATAGCTCGTTTCTCTTCCCTTTCATTTTTGGAATATCCGGCTGTTTATTGTTTGTGTGTTTGTGCGTTTGAGCTGAAAGATATATAATGATTTATTAGATGAGCACGAGATGATCATCGGCACGCGAGTTTTTTTCATGGTGCGCATCCTGGGCCTGTCATTTTGGAGCCCGGCCTGAACTAATGGAAACTAATGAAAATGCTATTTTTTTTTTTAAAGAAAGCTTTTTTATTTGTAGAAACAACTCTCTCTTGCTGGAATAAAGAATTCCACTTCTACAAATGAATTTGAAGCCCTTGAATTTGGAGCCCATTTTTTAATGGCGCTCTTGGCTAATTCCATATAGATGAGAATCGGTACTCTGCTTTAATTTTCATAAACTTTCTGCCGCACGCGAGCCAAATGAGAAGTTGCGAAACGCGGCATCAACGCGGCATCTCAAATAGATCTACTTACAGTTTAATTCCCCTTCACCTACTTGATACCCTTCATATAATGAGTCAGGTAGAAGTTCGTGATGACCAATGCCAGCAGCAGCGACAGCCAAAAAGGCAAAAACTCGCTCGCCAGCGGAAACAGGAGAAGCAGCTGGCCCCAAACAGATGTGAGCATTTTCTAGAAAAGAAGAACAGAAGATGTGCTATGCAAAAAAGCAAAGGCCACCGGTTCTGCTCTGAGCATCGAGTATTTGCAAATAATGAATTGGAGGTGAGCTCTGAGAAAGTGCCAGAAAAGCGCGTGCCGTGTCCTTTGGATCCAAACCATTCGGTGAAGCAGAAAGAGCTCGAGACGCATTTGAAAAAGTGCAATGCCCGGCCAAGTGATACGCCCGAACCGTGGTTCAAAAAAGACTTCAATGCTAAGCTCAATATAGGGACAGTAAATATAGACGAAGACGCCAAACTGCAAGAAATTTCGGAGACACTGGAAGTCTCTAACGAAGCACCTCTAGAAACTGAATCAGCCGTGTTCAAAAGAATATTTCAAGCCTTGGAGGAATACGACATGCGGACGCCCGCTCCTAAAACAAAAATCTATACCCATGCGGGGCTCGATACCTGGCTCTCGAAGAAGGAGAACAAAAAACATATCGTCCAGCAGGCTTCGCTTGTAGGTGCCATGAAAGACGCAGGGCTTCTCACAAGCCAGAGTTTTTACGTTGAGTTTGGCTGCGGAAAGGCCGAGCTCTCGAGAACAGTGAATGCTTGTGTGGTTTACGACAAAAACGCGGAAACTCACGAAGAAATCCCAAACAAAAGCGACTCTCGTAACACTTCTTCGACATATGGATACGGGCTAATAGACCGTGGTGTCAACCGCATGAAAATGGACAACAGGATTGTCAACGACTGCGACGGGTCCGATTTACGGCCCCAGATCAAACGGTCTCGAATCGACATCCAGCATTTGGACCTCGACACATTCTTGGAGCCCGTGCAGCACAAGTCAATGGTTGCAATCTCCAAACATTTATGCGGAGTGGCTACTGACTTGACGTTGAAGCTGATTTTGAACTCGGAAAAAAGCAAAAGTCTTCTAGACGGAGTCGTGGTTGCCATGTGTTGTCGACACGTGTGTGATTATGGGCAGTTGCTTCCCCAGTCAAGATCTCACTTGGCCCAAAACGGGGTACACGGACCTGGTGACTTTCTGGTACTTAAGAAAATCGTCACGTGGGCAGTCTGCGGGAGAAGAGAGGGGAAAGAGGACACACACTCTTCAGGCTATACATACGAGGAGAGGGAAAGGTTGGGTCTCATAGCAAGACGTTTGATTGACGACAGCCGTGTGGCGGCAGTCAATATATTGATGGAGGGCCACAAAGCCGAGTTGTTTCTTTATGCGGAGAAGGATACAACGCTAGAAAATCACTGCTTGAGAGTCACGAGGCGGTAAATGGAAATCATACTTAAAGGAGATGCAATAAGAAGAGAAACGATGCAATAGGAAGACAAACGATGCAATAAGAGGAGAAAAAATGCAAGAAGAACAGAAAACACGCAATAAGAAGCGAAAACCTCAAAAAAAGAATAATCAAACTGCAACATCAAGACGCTTTAGGCTAGAGAGTACAAGTAAGCATCAGCGAAGACACAAGCTCGGCTTGATATGCTTTCACGTAACCATCTTGAGAAATCAAGTGAACGTTTTTTTGACATTGATTAGTATGGGTAGGACTAGGATAGGCTAGCGATCTTATGAATCATACAATGTTCTGTTCACAAATCATACCTTTGGATCAGATGAATTAAACAAAAGACAAATAAAAAATGAAGGTTTATGGCCTTTGGGTACTGGCGACTTGACCAGAGTGTCAGACTGTTGATCAGCCCTTCATGAATTTACTGACATATGATTGAATCAGCAACAGTTCTGTATGATGATTTGACAACAGACCCTTGATTATCATACCATGTATTGACGTGGAAAGTCAACCAAAGCATTGCTTCTTATCTATTGGTAGTCACGTGATTCTCTAACTCTTTGAGTCTTCGAGCGTCAACAATATATTAGGCAGGGGCCGATAAGCTATCGTTTCAGCAAATGCAGCGGTCACGGTGCTCTTAAAAAAGGCGTCTCGAAAATACGGCGCCTTGAAAATACGGCGCCTTGAAAATACGGCGCCTTGAGGTTTGGCGCTATGAAGAAACAGGCGTGGAACCAACCTTCGCGTCCGGTTCTCTCAATACCATCCTTCGGACTACAAGACTAGGGTCCGGCCCCTACAGAAATCCAACAATTCACAGTTTCTAATATTAATACACAGAATTAAATCTTGGTCTCCTTGACACCGTGCTTCCAGATCACCACGTATGGGGTGGTTCCGTCCTCACGGTAGTTCAACAAGACAATCATGGCATCGGGGTCCATGGACTCGCCGGTGTAGAAGTCCCAGTCCTTGAACGAGCCAATCACCTTCTTGACGTAGGCCTGGGCACCCTTCTCGAACACCTCCACCTGCTCAGGGTCGGACTCGGCCAACTTGGCCTTGACGGCCTTCATGTAGCCCTTGATGTAGGTCAAGAAGGACTTCTTGTCGAACGACGTCTGCGACAATCTGAACGAGTACACGACGTTGTTGACGGTCTCAACGCCCTCCTCCAAGTCCTCGGCGGCCTCCTCAGCAGAGGCGTTGGCGCCGATGTCGACGTCTCCACCGGAGGAGACCTGGACCATGGCACAGTCCGCCTCGTAGACGACGTTGTCGACCTCCTTGAGGTCGTAGGCGTCGGACAACAACTCGTCGCCGGAGAAAATGTCGGTGTAGATCTTCATGGTGTGCTGGTTCGTGGGCCTGGGATGTCCTGGTATGTGGGGGAAGACACCGTACATTATATACGGCGCGGAAAATTTTTTGCCTGGGAGTGCGGGATGCGGTTACCCGGATCTGGCGGGCTTCATAGTCAAGACAACTCTGGGAAATTCTAGATCTTCAGATATTTTTGGGTCGGGATTAGGGCGTGGCCAGATAAAGGGAAGATAAGTGGCCAGTAGGAAAAAAGCGATATGTGAAAGGATGTGAAAGGCTGCTTTTTGCTGGATTAGGTGCGTGCACAGCAGTCCGGAAGTCTGTGTAATATTGTTGTCGTTGTTGTTCTTTTTTTTTTTTTTTTTTTTTTTTTCATTGTTTCTTTTAATTTTGCACCCATCTTCTATTTCCGCGCGCCTTGCCTGTTCAGCCTGCACTCCGAGTGCAACGTGTTCTCCGAGGCCAGCTGGTATATCAGGCAAAAGCAGAGACAAGCCAACTGGTAACCAGATTGATTAGGTTTGAGTTGCCAATTTTGAAAGTTCTTCCAATCATTAGAGCTCTGCCACTTTGGCCAGTTTCACAAAATCTGCAAAGATCCGGTGTGCCGTTCTCAGAGTATGTAGAAGTCAGTGTTGTTAGTGACTTAGCGATCTTCGCGAGTTAGTGACACTATATTTTTAATTTACTGGCAGATCACTATTAATATCACTAATAATATTGGCTCCACTAGTGATCACTACGATACTATTCAACTCAGTAAGCGATCACTATATTATGGATTATCACTGTTTTGATAGTATATGTGAAGACTGTAAAAGTAGATGTCAGAGTGCTTGAACCGATCAAATGGCAACGACGAGCTATGCATTATTCCATAGATAAGCAGCTGGCACGGTGTGTACACGCTTTTGAAAATCGCTCCGCCGTCGCGTGTTTCTAATTCTCTTCTTCTTCTCATTTGCGAGCGTTGAGAGTTGAAATCAAGATGTGTCATATCGAACAGCTCATGAAGATTATGCCGAATAGTTATGTATAAAAGTTTTTGAATCTTGATCAGGTATAGATCGAAATTCTGTCGACCCATATTTCAAGATTTAGAGGGCAGGAGTTGCTCTCTGCCTAGGCTATGGCAAAGGAAGTATTTTGCGTAGGAAACAAAATTGTTCTCTTCACAAAGGCTCAACGTTGTGAACATCTTACCACTGCACATGCCATTCTCCCCGAAAGTGAGCCAGCCACAAACTTCCACCAAGCAGAATCCTACATAAATAACAAGGATTTAGTTAAGAATAGGGATCACTATTTCACTATCGCTATCACTATTTCCTTATCGATATCATGTCACTAAAAATATAACAGAAAATTTTATTGATATCAAAATAAGTGATTCATTGGTGATTTTGCCCGTCACTAACAACACTGTGTAGAAGTATAGACTCAGAAGTCAAAATACCCAAGCACACTTCGTCGAGGTCCGTGCTCTTCAACATGACTTGGGACATTGCAATTTCATTCTCTCTTTTTTTTTTTTTTTTTTTTTGACTTTTCGTTCACTTAAGTGCGCTCAAATCTGTATCTTGATAAGTTATAAATTCCCAATGAACATCGGCCTTCGATAGTCCCAGATCGTAATTAAATAGTTTATTTACCACTCTCCTGCCATCATAATCCCTCTTTCTCTCTGACCCTTGATGTAAGTTTCACCGCCTTGCACAGGACTGGCTCCTCCCAAGGCCTAAAGCTCATTATGCTCAGCATGGGAAACGGTCTCGAACTCTCGGCCAAATGCACGACGAAGCCAGTCGAAGATCCGGTCAAACACCACCGTGTTCCCGTTGTGGTACCGGATCGAATGGTCTGAGTCTGGGAAAACCATGAAATCAAAGTTCTCCACGCTGGCCAAGTTATAGTCGTCCAAAAGCCGCAAACTGTTCTGGAAATGCACGTTGTCGTCTCCTGAACCGTGCATTATCAAGAACCGCTTGACACTGCTGAATCGCCGTGCGTCGGCAATGCTGGCAGTCTCGTACCCGAGCGCGTTCTCCTGAGGCGTGCGCAAATACCTCTCCGTGTAGATGGAGTCGTAGAGCTTCCATTTGGTGACTGGAGCCACGGCCACTCCATACGAAAAGACATTATTCTCGTCGGTTTCCAACGTCTTGAGCGTGAGGAAACCCCCGTACGACCAGCCCCAGATGGAGATCCGGGTCTCGTCCACATATGGTCTTTGCGCCCACTGTCTTGCGGCCTCGATCTGGTCCAAGGGCTCGAAATGGCCCAACTGGTCCCGCACACAGAACTTGAACCTTGCGCCCACCTTTGCGTCTCTGTTGTTATAGCCCGTGCCTCTTCCGTCGACGGTCACCACTATGGCGTTGAGCTGGGCCGCCACCACGTGACTGAACCCAACCGCATATTCCTGGCTCACCATCTGCGACCCTGGTCCCCCGTACACGTAGAATAGTACAGGGTACTTCCTGCTCTCGTTGAAAGCAGGCGGGAAGATTTCTAGGGTGTTGGCTATGATTTCCCCGCCCGTGGCCTCGTCCTGGCCGAGGTGGATGGTCGATACCACCTGCTTGGGAAGACTGTATTTCTCGAGCGTGCGGGCCAAAGCTTGATTTTCCTCAATGACCCTCACCGTCTTCCCGTCGTGCAAGTCCACCAAACTCTGCAGCGGGACACCGGGACCCTGGTAGTTCAAGAGCAAGAACCGCGAGCCCAGCGAAAACGAGCCGCTGTACCACGAGGTGCCCGAGGTGATATGCTTGATTTTGGGCGCGCCAGTCTGGTGGAAGACGTCGAGCAAGTTCACCGAGTAAAAATGCCTTTCGACCGAGGACTCGAGGGTGGCGGTGAAGTATATTTCGTTTTTCAGGAGGTCCGCGTGATTGGAAAGCACTTCCCACGGCCCCTCGGTGAGCATAAACGGCTTCGGGTTGTTTGGCGGCGTGAAGTACGCTAGGTGATTATACCCGTTCGAGGTGATGAGATCGATGTATCCGTCCGCGTACCTTCCCAACAGATCGTTTCGGGGCACGAAAAGGGCATTGGAAGTGACCTCGAACCAGGAGTTTTCCGCGTGGTGCGAGCGCACAAGCTTGGCTTCCGCGCTGGCGTCGGCAGAGACCAAAAAGACCTCCATGATGTCGCTGGCCCTGTTGGTGGTTTTGACCATGACAAAGTCGTCAGAGACCCAGAGAACTTCGGTGACGAGTTTCTCTGTGATTTTCTCGGAGTGGAGCTTCGCCACATGGGTGGAGATTGCGCCCCCCGAGGTCTGTGGGAGCTGCGCCACGACAACGTCTACAATCGGGTTTGGGAATCCTGGCTTGGGGTACTTGATCGACCGGACCTCCGGGTACTGGTCGTGGCCCGCTTGCACGTAGTAAGGAATCGAGAACTCGGGCACGTGAGTATCGTCAAACCGCAAGAACGAGAGCTTGTCGCCCTTTGGAGACCACCAGATCGCAACATCAGATGCAAACACCTCTTCTTCATACACCCAGTCGGGCTTCCCGTTGAAGATGTTGGCGCTGCCGTCTTTGGTGACCCGCGAAATCGTGTTGAACGCCAAGCTCTTGACGTAGACGTCGTTCTTCAACACAAACGCAATCGAGTCCGAGGTGGGCGACCACAAGGTCACCGAGATCTTCTCGTCGGTGTTGAGCAAAGGCACGATTTCGCCCGTTTTCACGTCCAAGACCCAGTAAAGCGCCGTGGACGAGTGGCGCCACCCTTTGGTCGAGTCAGTCTTCAAAATCGCTCTCGACAAGTCCGGCGACGCTTTCAAAGAGTCTACAACATACTCAACCCCATGGTACGTGAACTGGGTGTCTGCCAAAAGCTTGTGTTGGAAGGTTTCATCCACCACGCTCTTGACAAGGTACATTGAGCGGCCCTCGATCTCCTCTTTCACCAAATACGTGCCCTGGTCGTTGAATACAGACTCGGGGCTATGGATCCACTGGACCTCCTTGAACTTGGGCCGGAACGTGCCGTCCCGAAGCGTCTTGAGGGTCACGGGTTTCTTTGTGCTGTGTGCTTTGTGCCAGGGGTAGACTTCCCCGCTTTTCGTGGTCTGGAGCGAGCAGGCGGCAAACGGGGCCAGACTGGGCCGTGCCAAAAGCGAGGAAATGCTCGACACAAGAAGAACAGACCCCCACACCAAGAAGGCAAGCACAACAAGTGAATAGTAGAGCGAGCGGTAGATTCTATAGTTCTGATAAGGCGACTTCTTCTCGCCTAGCGCCACCGGCAGCTCGGAGGCAAACCACATTTCTGCCTTGCTAGATACACGAGGCTGGAACGGGCTCTTGAACAGCCAGAACAGGAAATAACGTCTCAAGCGAATGTTGGCGGTGGCCACAAAAACAGTGTTTTTTTTTGTGAGGCGTGCTCTTTGTGGCGTTCGGAATACCCCAATCCAGAGTCTTTTGCTTATGTATGCCAAATGCCGAATACTACAAAGGAACAAGCTAGATGTATGAGAGAAAACGTTGCATGTAACCACTGTTATCTGGCTCCACAGTCTCACTGTAGCCAGCGTCTTCATGACGTACGCACTGCGCACAGGTGTTTATTTTGGCCATGTGCAGGTACGCTAGAGAGCTATGTGCCTGACTTTACGCTCCGCGTACCGGGCTGGCTTTTCTTTTATTTATAATAGTAGGGTATCTGATTATTAGGGTATTAGTTCGTATGGGTGATGGTCTTAAATAGTTTGAACTTACCATGGGTAGATCAATCGTGCAGTGTCTCCACGCACAGGCCTTCCACACCCATGTCTTTGTCTCAAGCACATGTCTTTCTTCCAAGCACATGTCTTTATTGCGTGGGGCTGGTATGGAATCCCTATCCTTTCTCTCTCTTCTCTTCGATGAAGCTTCCTCGAGTTGATTTGCATCAGGCCACGGCCGAATAAATCTCACTCGGGCATGTTGCCGGTCTAAATTCTAAAGTTAATTTTCGGAAGGTTTCTCGAGATCATCAGAAGCCTTTCGCGAGTCTGCTTTGGGCGAACTGTCCGTGTCCAAAGGAAAATATCCGAAACGGCCCTCTTCCTCCAAATACGTGCTGGGAGTAGTCACGATTTCGCTCAACAATTCTGGACTGATCTCGACAAAAATTTTCCTCAAGTTCGCTCTCTTGATTGGTTTGGACAAAAATCCAGACATTCCACAG
This sequence comes from Metschnikowia kofuensis (nom. inval.), assembly GCA_030564885.1. Taxonomy (NCBI): domain Eukaryota; kingdom Fungi; phylum Ascomycota; class Pichiomycetes; order Serinales; family Metschnikowiaceae; genus Metschnikowia; species Metschnikowia kofuensis (nom. inval.). The sequence goes on from JAJLZY010000328.1 coordinate 11,725, forward strand.
TTCAAACATTCCTTCACGTTACTCTCGTCGGCAAAAGCCGTGAGAGCCACTATAGGCTTCTTGAACTTCAAATTCTTTCGGATCATCTTCGTAGCAGTGAGGCCATCCATCTTGGGCATCTGAACGTCCATGAAGATCACGTCATACAATGCCAGATTTTCATAGGAGCGTTTGACGAAGTCAACAGCTTCTGCTCCGTTGGCAGCCATAGTGACATTGGAAAAGCCCTCGAGCTTCAACATTCTTTTGATGACCTCTTGATTTACCTTGTTGTCCTCAGCCACCAATATCCGAAGATGAGACAAACTGTCGAGAAGCGTGTCCCCTGTAGGCGTTTGATCCGCCGTCCCCACAGACAGCTGAGGAAGAGGAAGATCGATTCGCAGCGGTTTGTGTCGCCTGCTCGAGTTTCTTCGGGATCGGCTCTTCTCCATGTTGGAAGCCAGATCAGAGAGATCCAGCCCCTCATCGTGAACTTGGCCATTGGGAGGTGCACTTGGCTCCTGAATGTTGAAGAGGACTTTACGATTCATTCTGGAATAAGGATTGAATTCATCCTCGCAGAACTCCTGCATCTTTTCAGGAGGCACAACAATCTCTCCACTTTGTGGCAAAGGAACGGTGAAAGTGAACGTAGATCCTTTACCAATATCCGACTCGAGGGTCAACGTCCCGTGCATCATTTTTGCAAGTTGGCGGCAGATCGAAAGTCCTAGACCCGTACCACCATAACTTCTCGAGAGAGTTTGGTCACCTTGAATGAACGGCTCGAAGACTTTTTCTTGAAGCGCAGGCTCTATTCCTGAACCTGTGTCACGAACTTGTATCTGTAATACCCACGATCTAGGAACGTAGGTCTTTCGCATTTTGTA
>JAJLZY010000329.1:0-12492 GCA_030564885.1 Metschnikowia kofuensis (nom. inval.)
TTGTTCAAGTTCCATCCGGTGGGACTTCGACATCGACATGGACCGGTTCGTTCACGACTTTGACCACAATCACTGGCCCTGATGGCAAGACCACGCCTGTTGTTCAAGTTCCATCCGGCTCTACCGTTACATCGACATGGACCGGTTCGTTCACGACTTTGACCACAATCACTGGGCCTGATGGCAAGACCACTCCTGTTGTTCAAGTTCCATCCGGTGGGACATCAACATCAACATGGACCGGTTCGTTCACGACTTTGACCACAATCACAGGCCCTGATGGAAAGACCACACCTGTTGTTCAAGTTCCATCAGGCAGTCAGTTCGGTGGTTGGGGGGACTCGTCTTTTACAAATAGTCCGTTGACAAAGTCTTTGCCTTATACGCAGACATATGATCTGAAGTCTACAGCTGTAACGTTGACATCTTGTGATGATTCAGGGTGGTGCTCTACACGGACTATCACGGTGACAACGTCTGCTCCCCTCACTGAGTGTTTGTCTTGCACCGAGCTCAATAACGAGACTACCATGACGACATTTATTCGTAAGGATGGTGCGATGACTGTCAGCACGTTGAATTTGTTCCTGACGTATACATCAGATGAACCTGTCGTCGTCAACACTGAGATTCCAGGTGAAACTTCTTCGAGTGTGTCAACCTTCACCGGACTAGGATCAGTGGAGCCTTCCAACTTCAATAATACTGTGCCAACTTATGTTGCCGGATCTCCACGCTTGTCGATGAAGAGCATCTCTTTCGCAGCCCTTCTTCTTTTGCTTTGCTGAGCAGCAACTATGACCTGAGTGTCAACTCCCTTCAAATTTCGAACCCCCGATCATGGAAATGCTTGCGACTGGGTGACTTATGTGTGTATGCGCTATATCTTTCGAGATTTGGCAAGACATTTTTTCGTTTCATTTATTGAGTAGTCACAGAATGACAACGTAGGCAGTGTCGCGATATCCTCAAAGTATTAGATGTGTTAATTTGAACGGCATGAGTTCTAGCGTAGATTACTAGGTACACACTTCTTTGCGGGAACTTGCATCGTAGAACTAGAGCCGAGAATTTAGATTTAGAGTTCCATGCAAATGGCTTTTTGCTTTTGAATATATTTGCAATGAGTCTTTCTGGGTATGTCTGTCTACGGTGACCGTGCTTTTTGCGAATCCCACAAGTCGACATGCGCTTCTTACGTGGCTGTGAAGTTTGGTGGGCCGATCCAGGCGCAATTTCTCAAAGAGTATTATCCGGCTCTCGGGAGCTAGATTTGAGGTTCTAGAAAATTTCGAAAGACCTTGGCGTCGGCTATCATAATTCTTGACCGAACTTTGTTCCTAATCTGCCTCTCGTTGCTTGCAAGGTTTTCGGTCAATTGTTTAGCCATGGTCGTGTGTGGATGTGATTGCGAAAACGTGATTTCCAAAAGTTGTTTAAATGTGGCCTTCACGGGGCTTGACCGCATCTCTGAACTAATTACTAATAATTCAACAGATAAGGAGTCAATGTCATACAGACAATCATAACGTGATGGCGTATACCTCTCATTAGCGATGTTTGTAGATCTAGGAGGTGTCAGGTGACTTTCTAGAGACTTCTCATTCCTTTCTTTGATACGAGATTCAAGGGAACCACCCTATCAGGATAAACGGTATAATACCAGCAGTGTCAAACCCATTCTTGATATTGCGAATGTCTATTGCTCCAGATCGAGCAGTTTTGTTTAGCTCAGTGAAGTCATCTATATCAATACGCATCTCGCCATTCGTGGGCACATCGATACTAGTTTGTTTTCCTACATTTTGTGTTTTGAGGCGCAAGGTAGGAAGAGTCAAAAGGCTGTAGCAAAGGAGATGTATGGGGAGGCATGTAAAGAGCAACAACATGGTTTCCTTCACAAAGCTGGTCGAATTTTGGGGTCAAATGACTTCCGTGCCCTTATAGTATCAATAGCCTGTGCGTACCCTTCATCATAGCCTCTGTTTGGGGAGTGAAGAATTTCTCGAGCCAAAGGATTGCGATATTATTGGATGTCCATCCATCCCCACTATCTTCCAACCGTCAGTCCTCTTCAATTTCTTCATACCACGACTCACCGATTTGTATACCATTGAAAAAGATGAATGGCGGCAAGAACAGGCTTGTGCACTTTATGCATGCACCCCATCTCGATTGACGTGCCTGAAACTTTGTATTTTCCGCATATATAAGACCCCGTTTCAACTATTCTTGTTGCACATTGTATACATCGCTCGTATTGATTCCATAAGCTATGATTGTACCACGAACAAGTTTCATCCAATTTTCATGCGAATATTTGCCTTGAATATCCTCCTCTTATAATCAAATACCTTCGAGTATGTTGTGGTGAGACTTAGGTGTCTTTTCACAAAATTATAAACCCAATTGTTCTAGGGTGCTTCGCGAGACAAGCAAGATCTTAGCCATTCTACAAACTTCTTTCTTCGCTGGGGCAAACTCCGGAGCGTTAAGGGAGAGAATCTTATCAACTAAAAGTTTCACCCCAAAATGAGTTGTTTTTGATAGTTTGACGGCTCCTTCGAAGTCAGGTTTTGTTCCTGCTCTTCGGCGGATGGTGGTACGTGACACATTAAGAATACGTGCTACTTCACAATGAGCTCAATAGCTACCTCGATTATGGCTCATGTAGCTAGAAAGAAACTATTATAATCTGATCTAGAAATACGGGGCTGCTCGGGGCGATTGCGGTTGCAAAGTGTGTCTAGAGAAATTAAACAAAATCATTTTTTGACGCGTCTATTTTGACGGCACAGAAGGCAGTGTGGCATGAAAGGCAGTGCGGCACGAAAGCTGGTAAGCTACGAAATCCGTCGGACGCAAAATTCAAATTTTTTTTATAGTAGAGAATTGATCACGTAATGGCAAAACAACCCTCCATGGCTAATAAATTGATTCGATCACGTGCTGGGAAACTTTAGGGATGAACCTGCCGATTTTCAAAAAGAAAGAGGAAAAGTTACACATTCAATTAACATTTTTCGAATACTATAAGAGTCGTCTATCATATGGTGAAGGGAACAGAAAAACTTCATATGAAACTGACGAGATCAAAAGGAGTCAGTTAGATCCTCAGTTTCTTTAAAGTAGGGGTATGGCGCGAATTACATAAATCGCTTACACTCAACCAGTGAAAGCAGTCCTCGACGTCTTCTGTCTCTGACCCACCGTCCCAAATCATCAAACTTATAATGTCACATGATCAAAAATTTGAATCCAGTAGCTTTCCTGAGCAGCCTTCTTTGCTTCAAATTTTGCTTGTCATAACACAAATCTCACCCCTCGTTCAACATAATTAGATCATATTCTATAAGTATATAAAAATGACACTGTCGGTGCCAATGCAAAGGTCAGACACGCGATACCAACTCGGCGTGTCTTGGTCATAATATCAAACAAACTCAGTATGCAGTTGAGAGAAACTCAGAGACGGCCCGTCTCCAACTTATGCGGAATTTTCCGCCCGTAGCCTCTCCACACGGTCCAACCAAAACTGGTTATTCTCCTCAATAATCTCAAACGTGTACTGCAACTCCGGGAAGTGCTTCGCTATGCTTTTGAACAACCCTTCGGCAAACGTCTGGATGAAAAATATCTGCCCCTTATGAATCGCAGGGTATGCCTTGAGAATGTCGTCGAGTGAAAACGGGGTCTTTGGATAAGTCACGTCGTCAAACCCTGTAGCATTCCTCTGGATGGCTTTTTCGAGGCTCTCCACCTCAGAGAACTCTTGCGAAAGAACCAGCGCCCATTGGGATGAAACCCGTAGCGGTCTTGTCACATTGGAGATGTCTGCACACTTGATGAGCAAAGAGCTTATCAATTTGACCCGGTCGTTGGTCTGCTTCTGAGAGCTGAGCTCCAGATTCTTGAGCTTGCTAATGTACTCGAAATGCTCTGCCATGTCAGTGGCGAGAATGCTGTTGATGATGAGACTTTTGAGATTGAGAGGCTCCTTAGGCTCGGGGCTGGTCTCCACATCAAGCAAACTGGGCCAGTTCACACTGAGTATTTTGTTTATGAACACAGACGCGTGGAACAGCTCCAAGACCGAACGCTCGCCAAAAAGCTGCGAGGTGGGCGACATGTACTTAATCATGAAAGCATTTGTCACACCCGGATGGCCCACATCGTGTCCCAAGGCGGCCACAAGAAGCCCTAGACTTTGCAAGGGGCTGAGTAAAGGCGGATCTATTTGCGAAGACGAGTTTTCGCCAGACTCCAGTGAAGTTGCGCTGGATACAGCAACAAGCTCTGTACATGTGATGGTGGGTGTTTTCTCGCTCTGAAAGTGTGATTCCGACGCTCTCGGATCGAGTTCTAGCTGCTCGAATTCCGGCAAGCATCTGAGGCGAATGAGAAAATGGAAACTGGCCTGGAGCACGTCAACGGCATGCCGGAAGTTGTGGAAAGAGTTTCCGTTCTTATATGAGTCTCTCACCATATAGATCAAAGCAAGAAGCTCGTTGGGCAGAGGAATAACAAAACCCTCGGGCAATGCATTTGCCTTCACGTGATCGAGAGCAAACCCCAACATCAAGAATACACAGTAGATCAAATCGTCGTTCGAGAGCTCGTGCGCAGGGAACGACCAGTGGCCTACCAAATGGCCAAGCTGGCGGAATCGGCGCTCCGAGTGGTCCTGCAACAAGGAACGGAAGTCTATGGACCGCTCGATCACTTCTTTCAACCCCACGATCTGCTGGTGCGTGGCACGTGACAAGTTGGCATGGTGATACACGAGAAACGACATCGTGGCCACAATCTCAGAGATCTCAATATGGTCCCCGGCAGCCAAGTAGTCCCTACGCGCATATACGTCGTTGATGTTGATGCCAGTCCCCGTCCAAGTGGCGACACGAGAGATTCTGTTTTTGACAAGCTTTTCAATCTTGTCAATCGCGGCGTTGAGTTCATTTACAGACGCTTCTTTGGAGAGATCGTCGGTAGTCACTACAATCAAGTTCATATGGCTGAAGAAGTAACGAAGAAGAAGCGCTTTGTCCTCCAACGAAAGCGTATCTAGCTCTGTGAAAGTGGAGGATCCGGAATCGGTCTCATGGTGTTCTTGGGGATCTAATACCACCACAGTAGCGCTGCTTACGTCGTGCTCGTCATTCCCCTTTTTGAAAAAAGTCTTGAGAAGCGGCGCCAAGGCAGTGAGATGTCTTGTTTTTGACGCGTGGAGCGCATGAGGCACATGGAACGTGTGCTGGGATGAAATGTAGAAGACTTCGGCCATCTTGAAGGTTGTTAGTTGAGAATTTGTAAACAATACAAGAAGCGCAAGTGAATGAAAGTGGATCAGCAGGATATCAGAGCAGAATTCCAACTACTGATATTTTGAAATAGCTGGTCGATACTGAGTGGGAAAAAGGTCGAAGTATGCAACTGGCAGTCAGAAGCAATTCTTGGCAATTGTAAGCGGTTTCAGTCGAGGATGCAAATAGAGATCTGAGGCGAGATCTTTCACCAAAAGACCGGCCTGAAAGGTCTGTTTCGATCACGTGCACGGAGAAGGTGAAACAGGTGTCTGTTTAAGCACTTTCTGGGGAATGCGGGAATCAGTATCTTATAGATATTTGGCTTGACCAGTTGAGTTCTGACCAAAGTTTAGATTGAGGTTCTGTCCGCTTAAAATGAGTGTAGTGAGAGAAGAAATGCAGACAAAATCAAGACAAAATCTGAAAGCAGTCCGTCCCGGAGTGGCTCTTTCCAAAATCTGCAGTTCAAACCCAGTGAATTGATTTGACAAGGGATGAAAAAAGTGGAGTAAAAACGCAAGCTATCTCGGTGGGGTATATAATAGAGTTGCCACAGACGCTTAAGATAGGGGTGGTGAGCACGTGATGAGGGCCAACTCTGGAAGAATTTCCGTGTCTCTGTCAAGACTCTGAAACAGGGGTTTAGAGGAATTGACGCAAAAGGTATATTTCACCGTGTCTGGAAACAAAAAGGAAGAGGGTTTAGACAACAAAAGTAACCGTCCGGCTGAAGCGGCTCTGCGCCTGAGCGCAAAGCACTGTCGCGACCTGCACACGGAGTCCGAAAAAGCAATTCAAAATCTTTGCCGGGTCATTTCTTTTTCTTTAGCCGAACATGCTCGCTGCGAGCTAAAGCTAAAGGTCACGTGACACACCCGGCTGGCTCAAACCGCGCCATGTCTCCAGCACGGTATCGATCGCCCGATATTAATCGCCTGATTCTGACAGTGTCTTGTCAGTCGTCCGATCTCTCAGCTTTTTATCGTACCGCTGTATCAGAAAGTAGAAATTTTTTTGGAATGAATGGTCGTAGATAACGACTTCCTGGCCTATGGTTTCCTGAACGCAATTCGAGATTTCATAATCGATTTTCAGGTCGGTGCGACTCGTCTTCTGTTCTCGAGCGGCTAGTGGGAAAAAAGTTCAATCGAATTTTTTGGTTCGGGTGCCATGTTGAGTAGGATCCTTTTGATGCCTCGTCATTTAGTTCCTTCTCTTTTCATATCATCGTTCGAGAACTTCTTCAGTCCGATTGATCAGTATTGTCGCACTTTCAATGTAAATCTCGAACGTTCACGATAATCGCCATCCGTAGTGAGTTTGTGTATGGTTCGCACGGGCGAAATAGCAAATGTGAGGTTCGGGCTAAGCCCCCGCCATCATATACAGAGATAAGACGGAATGTGCAAAGTAGCCACTCTCGCCCCTTGAGTAATGTAGTTTGTCTTTTAAATCCGCCCATCTTCGACTTTTTCGCCCACGCTGAAATTTTGCCGACCTCGTGTCTTAGGCAAGCTCAAAAATGCCGATCTCCGCCTGAATTGAGGTACTTGGCCGATAAATTAGTCGATTTTGAACCCAGAACAGGTATGCAGGCTTGGCCGGAGAAATTTAGTAGCAACGGCGACCAGCCATACCTTAAATCCATTCTCGAACCGGCTAATGTTTCTTCTTTCGATTAAATAAGGCCACATTTTGAGGTGTTTGCCCCATCTAAATTTCGATAGAAGGAAACTTGATGTATTTTCAGTCGGAGTCATATCCAGCAAAACAAATCAATTGGTGGGATTTGAGACCGGCCAACTTTGGTTAGCTAAATTGACTCTTTAAGAGACGCGATTCCTGATGCTGCTTCAAGCAGTTTTTTCACCACACCCGGTTCTTTTCGTCAAAAGCCGCGATAATATTCAGAAACAGCAAACTTCTTATTTTCGAGAGAGAAGTAAGATCTTTTACGCCCATGAATCATAGGGTTTGTGTTCCTTGATGACACGTGAAGTGTAGAAACATCATCTTCATGATCTGCACCGTCAAGTAAAGCCACGAGAGGAAGAATCATGACTCTTTTAGAACAAGCAGGCAAGAATAGTGACATTATTGAGAGCGAAGGCTTTTTCACAGGCGGTCTTTCAGTTAGCTCCGGAACGTTCTTTTTGATGTCTGTCGCTTCACTCACTCTTCTTGATTTGTATCACATTTCATTTCTTGGCGAATCACAAGGATGTCGTGAGTTCATTCAGAAAAGCACCAGGGTCAATATCTTCAAAATCGTGTAATGATCTGTGATACTTCCCAAGAGTGTAAATGAAAATTACCGAAAGCCAGAAGAGGCCAAAAAAAGGCCAAAATAAAGAAAATTTCTTCAGCCTAACAAAAATCTTCCCTTGCCAACCCCTTTCGAAAGGAGTCCCAGATATCACAAATGTATGGAGTCTTGTGAATGTAGCGAATTTCAAGCACCCAGAGGTCCATTTTAAATGTTCTTCGTAAAAAAACTTAAAAAATCACCCCTTCCAGCCTTACTTGAAAGAACCCAAACCCCCGTAACGCAATTAGCACCGCGAGGGAGATCGCTACCATGGATAAGGCAATCAAAAAATACCTCATGCGGCGCTCCCGGTTGGCTTTATCGTACGCGTCAAAACGGGCTGAAACACGCTCTAGAACCGCGATTTTCCTCCCGATTTCGGTCTCTAGAACAGCTCTGCTGTCGGCCATGTTTGCCTTTGCCGCATCAACACGTGCCCCAAGCGACTGGAGAAGCTCGCTCAACTTCGCCACTTTTGCCATGCTGCGCTGTGTTTGCTCGTGATACGTTGTTTTCGCCTCAGCGATATTTTCGGTCAACTCAGCCACAATTTCGTCCACCAGCTGCTGCATACTTTCTAGGTACTGCTCGGCTTGGCGGAGCTGGGCACGACCGCTCGGGACCGGGCTAGAAAAGTCTGTATCACGTTCTAGAGACGCCGCTGCTTGCATCAAGACAGAGCTCACGTGATCGAGTTTGAACTCGGCCCGCCGAGTGTCTAGACCAAGAAGAGTCTCTGCGCCGTCCGTGGGGGCTAAGAGGCCCTCGTCAAATGACTTAAGTCCTATTTGATTGGTGTCTGCATCGACATTATGTGAACCAAGGCCCTCCCCAGGAGTATGATACAAACCCGCACTTCGTAGTCCATTCGGGGCTTTGGATAAGGGAGAATCTCGCGAAAAGTCACCGAGCTTGTCCACCAAAGGCCCGCCAAATAACGCAGCGGCCCGTGGCGTCTTGCTCCTGGCATCCATATTGTAGAATTGCTCAACAAGCCGTTTTTTCATCAGCACGTGATCTGTGCTGGCCCCAGCCTCTCCCCCGGAACTATTAGCCCTTGAATGCACTGGAGTGACTGCCTGAGTGTTCATTTGTGGCGAGCTTCCGGGTGACCGGACATTTGTTGGTCTTTTGAGCGGTGTGCTGACATCAGTAAAAGATTCCAAAGACTTGTTTCTAGCAACAGGCAGTGGCCCAGGCTGCGATTTTTGGGCAAAAAAAGGTACTTTATGGCCCGCAGAATCAGTCCTTGACGGCGTAAGAGCAAGTTCGGCTTCTTTTCCCGGTGTTGCCATGCAGAAAGTGTATTGGAAGTGAATATCAACCAGATACTTTTGGGAGGATGTTCTGAGGCTCATACTGTATACATTCGCGTCACAATGAGATAAGCAAATATTGGGCCTTGCACTGTTTCACTTATGTCTCGAAAATTCATTGGTATTTCATACATTTTTTGATCTTCCTTAATCAATGCGAATTATTTTAAAAATTAAAATACAAAGGCGAGGCTTTCATTTAAGGAAATGCCTTTATATTGCGTCATTTGTTGCTTTCAATACGCTATAATTTTATTAATAGATTCCACGAGGCCAATCGAGACGCGAAAATGTGGGGCTGACAGAGTAATCATCAGACAGAATGGACAATTATGATTCTGACAAAGTTTAAACTAAACATCAAATAACCTGCTTCCTTATTCATGATCCGGTTTGCTCATAATCTTTTTCTTTCAACTGGAAACCAAAATATGTGTTGGGGCAAGTAAGAAGGCACTTTTCATGCTTCCAGATGCGGCTCGTGTTCAAATCAATCTGAACAAATTCTGTTGAGATTTAGCCGAGGGTTCTCGTCAAGATGACAAGTTTGCTATTTTTGTGAACCATCGCCTCAAGTATACCTCGGTGCTTTACACAAAGCTCGAAGTTACTCTCAAAATATATATATTCAGTATGATATCGTTCTTCTGAAAATGAGTGGGTTTTATCGCCTCAGACCTTCCTACTTTAGTCATGCTCGTAATCAGGTTTGCATGGCTTTGTATCTCGGGAAAAGGTGAACAAGTCGTACGGTATTTTGCAGCCTCACACCGCTTTTCAGCTCGCATTATCGTCATTAGCTATTTAATCATTGATCATGTTTGGGGTTCGAGTTCTCGGCCTCTTATTCATAGCTGCTGAAATCAGTTGGCAGATCCACGGCCTCCCGCGCCCGACGTGATAAGATTCAACGTCTCTTCGCTCAACTCAATCTCCGGTAATGGTTTGCCCTCCGAGGAAGGTGCTGGCAAGAACCCAATCTTTACCAAGTAGCTGATGTACACCCCGACAGTGTCTTCCTCCACTCCTTTTCCTGCACTAACATCTTCGTGAGTCATGGCAATGTCAGATTTTAAGGACTTGACTGTATTTTCATCATCCAACTCTGGCGCCTTTGTATCTTGAGGCAAATTGTCCAACACGAAATGCAACAAGGGAAATAATGCAGAGCTCTTGGACTCCTCAACAACAAACGTCTCCAAGGCAGATCTCCAGTCAGGATAATCCTCACGCTCAACGTCATAGCCATAGCTCTTCATGCTGCCAACAAACTGGTTGAATGTGATTCTGGGGTGCCCAGTGACATGAGCCACTGATAAATAATCACGTTGTGGCGGATTCAAAGCAGTCGCAACCACCACGCGAGCCACATGATCCACTGGTACCATATTGATGGTGTTGGTAATGTTCGGATACTTTTTCAATTCCGCGCATCCCTTCAAGAACCTCAACAAGAAATCATCTGTGTTTGATGCACCGGTCTTGGAAAACCCGGTCACATATCCCGGTCTAGTGATGCAGCCCTTCAAGCCCCTCTCACCTGCTCTCCTGGCCAAATATTCGGCCGCCCATTTGGACTGACCATATCCGGTTCCCAATCCAGAAGATGATCCCATCAAATCGTCCGCCTCAGAAATACCGGCGAATCCTCTCGAGGTTAACTCATCAGACGCATTGAAAAAATAGTCCGTGTCGAGCGTGGAAGTGGATGAGACAAACGAGAAGTATTTAGGCTTACCCAATCCACACAAGTTGATCACATTGATAGTGCTCATCACATTCGCATCTCTTAATGTAGCGTAAGGATAGACCCAGTGGACCATGGCACCATTGTGAATGATCACATCAACTGTGTTGGCCAACAGATTCCACGTAGACCCACCCAAACCAAACTGAGGCTTAGCTAAATCTCCCAAAACGACTTCAATGTGCTGAGCCCACTCATCTTTCCAAATACCGTACGTCTTGCCCGTCTTGCGAAGTCTTTCGAGGCCAGCTTCTTTTGTCGATGCTCTGACGTGAGCGTGAATCTTGAATCTCGTCTCGCGACACTCCAAGAGATCTCTCACGATAAAAGAGCCAAGGAAACCAGTAACACCAGTTACAAAGACATTCACCGTTTTGGAGAGGTCCAATGACCCCAAGGATGGGTATTGCTCGAGCAATGCGGTTGTGGTGAGCTGCTTGGCATCGTCGAAATATGACTGCGTGGTGTCGATCTCAGTTTCAATCGTTGTGTTAGTTCCATCAGCCAATTCGGCCACATCTCCTTTGATGAAACTGCTTACTTCTTTGGCAAATGCTTCAAGAGTAGGGTTCTTGAAGATAGCTCCTAGCGGTACATCAACATTCACCTTCTTTCTCAACTCGAAGATCATGCGGGTACCCAAAATAGAATGACCACCCAAATCGAAGAACGAGTCATCCTTAGCGATCGAAGGAGGCTTGTTGGGCAATACGTCAAACCACAAATCGCGTACAACAACCTCCATTTCGGTGAAAGTCAGCTCATCCACGCTAGCGCCAGACTTTGATGCAGTCAATTTAGCCACAGCTTCCAATTGGGCAGTGTCGGGGAACGGTAACTTTGGTTTGTCGACCTTACCGTTGGGATTGAGAGGCAATCTGACGAGGGGCACGATTATCGTCGGGATGGCGTATGATGCCAATCTCTTTTTCAAATGTTTCTTTATGTCACGAATCAAGGGGCCGTAAGCAGCCAAACCATTGATAATTGGATCATCTGACTCCTCGACTTCATCTCTCAATTCGCGCAACTCAGAACAGTCCTTCGGAACAATGTAAGAGATCAATGTTTGCTCCTCATTCTTGTCTCTTCTGACGAGCGTGACATTTTCACGCACCAAAGGATGCTGCGACAAGTGGGTATCGATCTCACCCAACTCTATACGGAAACCTCTGATTTTCACTTGGTCATCCGCACGACCGCAACATTCCACATTTCCATCGGGTAAATACCGTCCCAAGTCACCAGTTCTGTACAATCTATCGCGAGGGCCGAACCAAGCGGCTTCACGCCACGCGGCTTCCTCGGGCTTGGCATTTCTCTTGTCTTGGGAGATCCAGTGCTCTGGGTCAACGAACCAGTTGGTCACGAACTTTTCTTTGTTGAGATCCGGTAATCCGCGGTACCCCTCCGATAAGCCGGCCGCACGCACATATATCTCACCAATTTCACCCACACCACACGTTTGAGAGCGATCATTGCGATTGACCACCAAAAGCTGGACATTGTGCATACCCGTACCGGCAGGCATTACATCCTTGAGGTTCTTCAAGAAAGTGGAGTCACGAGACCTGCTAGCAATCTCAAAGTACGACACCGCACGTTGAGTTTCCGTGGTACCATACATGTTGACGATGTAGACATTTTCAGCTAAGGTCTGCAAGCGAAGACAGTCTCTCTTGGTCAAGATATCACCCACAAAGAATGCGTGATGCAAGGAAGGAATCGCCGTGGTGGCCTGAGCACTCAAAAGTTGGCCCATGGCAGGTGTTAAATGCGTAACACTTGCACCGTACTCAGCCATCCAGTCGGCTA
>JAJLZY010000330.1:0-12316 GCA_030564885.1 Metschnikowia kofuensis (nom. inval.)
CTCCAACTCTGCATTCAAGAGATGGGACGAGTCCATCAGAGCCAACAAAAGAATCAAGGAGTTGCAAGTCAACGGAAACCTTCTTCTTATGAGTACTTTCAATTCCAGGTACCAACAGCTTCCTCTCCAGCTTGAAGATGTGCGAAAATCTTTTGACGAGGAAGATGAAGAGTATCAATCATTAACAGAAGCCATAAGTGCGATCCGTCAATTGGGTAGCAAGGTTAACGAGATGAAAGTACACTCAGACAATGTGCATGCGCTCAGATTGGTAGAGAGACAGCTTGCGTGGAAATCTAGCGTGACTCCGCCTCGTCTCAATCTCAAATCATCAAGGCGTAAATTGTTTTATCGTGGCGATTTGGTAAGAAAAGGCGACTTGAAAATTAATTCTAGTTCCGTGCATGCGATCGTGCTTGATAATTATGTTCTCATTACCGAAAAGCAAAGAGGCCAGAAGTTAAACAATTACAAGGTGACCGAGACGCCCATTCCACTTGATTACTTGATTGTCGAGAACAGGGAAAAGGAAGCCCACGGCTTATCAGTGAAGCCCTCTACTGCAAATACGTCGGTCCAGATAGACGAAGAAGCGCATTCTTTTCCTTTCAAAATCCGTTACGCTGGTCGAGGAAAGGGCGAAAGCCACACACTCATTACATCCACAGAGAAAGAACGCAAGCGGTGGATCAACATATTGATCCAGGCTAGGGTAAATTTGTTGAAACGAGTCCTGCCAGCCACGCCTTTCAAATTCGAGCTCGTGGAAAACGCATATTTTTCATATGAGACCGGCTCTCGTATGCTCAAGCTTCCATTGATGTGTCCCACAGACCCAATATCGATTTTAGCAAAGGAGACATCATCTGTTCGTAGTAGCACTGGAAGATCATCACTGGTGCAACGAAACATCCAGTGCTCAGAGACGTTTACTTTTGTGGGCGAAACTTTCGTTTTCCTCGGAACGACTTCGGGCGTCTACTGCTCCGATCGGAAGAACATATGGAAGAAAATTATCAACATGAACAATGTGGCAAAAGTGACCGTTCTCGCAGAATTAAACGTGGTGTTGGTTTTGGCAGGGAAGACTTTGCGGTACTATCCCTTGCAGCTGCTCATCAATATCTACTATGAAAAAATGGACAGAATCACATCCTATCAGTTGTCGAACGAGGGTATTCTCTTTTATGAATATGGTCGCCACCGCGGGCTCCCCATGTTGTTTGTGGCGAAAAAGAAAACTGCTGCCTTGACCTCCTTCAAAGTCTTTGTGTTGGAAACCGATAATAACGGAATATTCAGTGCTTTTACTGTGTATAAAAGATTCATCATCCAGAGCGAGTGTCACGGTATATCCGTATTCAATTCTTCGATTGCTGTTCATACTCACAAAGGGTTCGAGGTTCTCGACCTACAGAAGCTTGTGCCTAGGAGTGTGCCTGAGCTACCTCAAAGCGATTCATCCACCAAGAAACTCGACGGCTACAGCCGCAAAAAGGTCGTTCCTTCAGCCGACGCGCTTAGAAAAATTCTTACGCATGCCATTCCCATGGGCATGTACAAGATCACAAACAATAGGGAGTTCTTGATGGTGTACAATGACTGCGCCGTTTTCGCAAACAAATCTGGCAAACTTTCACGCACTTCAGCTGTATGTTTTAACTTCAGGCCAAAAAGCGTCGCTTTCAAAGATGATAATTTGTTTTTGATCTGCGAGGAAGTTATCGAAGTTTGGTCTATCAGTGGCTCGGCTGATGGTACAAACACTTTAGTGCAAGTGATTCCCAGCAAAGACTTACATATGCTCGACCCGCTGACTTTATGCTTCAAGCTGGCTAGTCCAGAAACACCTGATTCACAAATCGTGTTTCAAATGTTGGTTAAACCTGATGAGACTTTTTCGAAGTCACCCTGATAACAGACAGTGAAACATAATATTTAACCTCCGGCCACAAATCGCTACGAATTGACTAGATTGATTGAGTCGATGCAAGCACACTCTATCAAAAGGTAAACCGATTTTAATAGAGTGGGCCGCTCAAATTGAAATCAGAAGAAGTCGCGTCGGCCCTCGGCACCTGCGCTCGATCGCATTCCTCCTCGGCCGAATTGTGGGGAAGTGCCGATGCAGGTCAAATTCACAGGATGATCTCAAAATCCATTAATCAAGAGCCAGCACATTCCATCCCGCACTTTTCTTTTCTTTTCCTCTTACAGTTTAACAAAATAACTACTCGACATTCACGAATTGAGAAATGGTGGATTTTAATGTCAATGGCAAGACCGCAGTTGTGACTGGGGGTACGAGAGGGTTGGGTCTCTACACCGCGGAAGCGTATGTTCTTGGGGGAGCAAAAACAGTTGTAATCACTTCTAGAAAGGAGCAGGCTTGTCAAGAGGCGAAGACATATTTGGAAAAAGTCGCCAGCGAGAACGGACAGGCCACAAAGATTATTGCTATTCCTGCGGATTTGGCGAAGGAGAAAGAATGCGAAAAATTTTATAAAGAAGTGGTGTCCCAGGTGGATACCATCAATATTCTTGTTGCCAATGCTGGAGCAACATGGGGTGCGCCCTTGGAAGACCACCCAGTGTCTGCGGTGAAGAAGATTTTGGATCTTAATGTGGTTGCTGTATTCCACACAATCCAATTATTCACCCCTGCCCTCGAAAAAGCAGGCACTGCCGAGGACCCACTGAGAGTATTAATCATGTCTTCAGTGGCGTCGCTTGTGGCCAGTGACCCCGTCGGCGTCTACGGATATTTGGCGTCAAAAGCAGGTGTTTCACACATGGGCAAAAACTTGGCTTTGCAATTAGGTCCACGGAATATCACCGTGAATTCCTTGGCACCTGGGTTCTTTCCCACGAAAATGTCCAAGGGTGTATTGGACATGGCAGGAGATATCATGACGGAGCTGAACCCTAGAAAAAGACTTGGCGTGAAGGATGATATCATGAGTGCTGTGATTTTCTTGAGTGCACAGCAATCTAACTATATCAACGGAATCGTATTCCCTATAGATGGAGGATCCCATGTGGGCGGCGGGTTCACGCCGAAATTATAGGCGGCCGATGCGTCCGTGCTGGCTTTATGGTCAGTCTTGGGCTAAAAATTTCTAGACTACCTCTTCTTTTTTTTCATATCCGAGAGAGTCATTGGCTCGAGAGTGGCTCGAGAGTGGCTCGAGGGTGGCTCATCTCGGCTCTGCTCAGTCTTACGCTCACGCTCACGCTCGCAGTGAGGATGCAGATCACGTTTTCGACTGACTCGCTGGCTCACATTTATCATACACAAAAGAACTAGCCCGAGATCACAAACTAGAATATCGTAATATCTTCTAGACTTTAACCTTTACTTCAATAATCTTGTTGCTAGTGGATGCGCCTTTTTTCTTTGTTCTTCATGGGGATCAAGTAAGTAAGTTTAACTCCGCGCCTGTATGTATGATGAATTTAGGGCGCACCATAATTACAGATTGGAAATGATGCGGGCTGAGCACTCGAAATCCCAAAACTCCATATTCTCTCGGTCACCCGTCTGATCCTTTTCTTAATACCCCCTTCTGATTTCTGGATCTTGAAAAAAAAAATAGTTCCAAGCCCAATTACCCACTTGTATAGGTCACACATTTACCCCAAAACAAAAAAGACAATCTGAATATATCAATTCCACCCCCACTGAAATAACACAATGGGTCTAGCGTCGTCAAAAATACTCGAGTCACTCATGGAAGGCACAAACTTCGACCGCGAGGAGATCGACCGGTTGCGCAAAAGATTCATGAAGCTCGATCGTGACCGCAGCGGCAGTATTGACAAAAACGAGTTTTTGGACATTCCAGGTATATCGTCGAACCCTTTGGCCTCGCGACTCATGGATGTATTTGATTTGGACCAGGATGGCACGATAGACTTCCAGGAGTTTATCACGGGGCTCTCGGCTTTCAGCGGCAAGTCCTCGAAAACCGAAAAGCTCCAGTTTGCGTTCAAGATCTACGATATCGACCGTGATGGGTTCATCAGCAATGGTGAATTATTTATGGTGATGAAGACGATGGTGGGTAAGAATCTCCTGGATGCAGAGCTCCAGCAAGTCGTCGACAAGACAATCATGGGCGCCGATAAAGATGGAGACGGTAAGCTCAGCTTTGACGAGTTCCGTGAGGCCGTGGACCTGACCCTGGTGGCATCTGCTTTGACCTTACTGTCAATCTAGACAATTTAGGAGAGCAACGTGAAACTTTTGACTGTATGACAAGACTTTGAGTACATGTTAATAGGAATTTCGGGTAAGAGTGGGTTTTACGATAGTCACCCCGGACAGTGTTTAACTTTGTGTGTTTATAGAAAAACAAGAGTAATCATAGGTGCGATAAGAAATCGTGCCTCAGGTTTCTTGAAAGGGGTAGAAATTTAGCACCGACGTTCGCAGGATTGGGATTGATCAGTGATTCGAAAACGTAGAATTGAGAAAGTAAAAAGTGGTTTTTAAGGACTTTTTAATTCTTGTTGTTATACAAGTCCCAAAATCTGGGTCCTCGCATTGAATTGTATCTGTTTAATTGAGAGTACCCTAATATGAATTCAGCCCACTTTCTTTTTAAGGCTATAATCGACCTTAGTTTGAACTGAGTCAAGTTGAAAGAGAGAAGAATAGTATAGCATAGTTAAATTATAGTTCGGTCGGGAAATAGTTACGGCTCAAAAGTAATGCTATTTATTTAAAAATCGCTGTATCTTATCAGCCGTGCGGAATCTCCACTGTGCTCGCACCACGTCTTGCCTGTCTCAATGAGGCACGCTTTTAGTCAAGTATAACAACTATATCCTTTGGAAAAACTCATCAATACGTACACAACTTGTCGATAAACTAGAAGTTGTGCAAACACACTCCATTACACCCATACATGTGCAATCTTGACGACTGTGCCCAACATCTCCAGCTCTCCAGTGGCCTTTCGATCCCGTCTCTGTTTCTGCCCCACTGGTCTTAATGAGTGCACAAGCTATGCCCTTTGAGTCGATCAGCCTAGAGCCGTCGGTCGCCAAAATCCCGCAAGCGGCGGTTTTGACCGATATCTCCGATGATAATCTTGATCCGAACGACTTTCTTTCACAATCTCAGGCGTTCGATGCCGACGGCTATACTTCGAATGGCTCTCATTTGGAGACTTCTCTCGAGGCATACAACAGGACGAATCTGCCCGAAACACCCATCGGAATACCGCTGGAGGATGCGACGCCGACCTTGTCAAATTCACTTAACCTCTCGCTTTCTCGTGATTCACTTTTCCAATCGTTTCACTTCCGTGAGAACCTAAACCTTCATAGCCAAGCGGACAACAACACACCTTTAGAACATCTCCTCCAGCGGCACCAGCAACTCGAAAAGAGGATGACCAGTGCTATGGCCATCCATAAGAAGTTTTCAGAAAGTGGGGAAGACTGCCTGAAAGCTAGAACAGCCATTGGCGAGCTCTTTGCAATGCTTTCGGAAAACTCATTGCTGCTTCGAGAAGTGTACGAAATAGAGGCATCCCGCGCAAAAGAAACCCTTCAAAGCTTTCAGTCATGGGACAAAAAACGTGGGAAGGTTCTTCTGCGGATTAAGCAGATCCGGTCGGAGAAAAACGAGTACGGGGCCAAGCTTTCTGGGCTTTTGGAGCGGAGGACCGGTATAAATACTGAGATCGACGAATTAGAGGCTCGACTTGCCTCGCTCAGGGCCAGCAGGCTGGCACTTGATGCCGAGGTCGACAAGACAATGTCAGTTCTTGAAAGTAAATCTGCAAAGTATGTGAATATCTTTCGCAACCTCGAGAAGATTGGAGTCGATGCCGTTAGAGACTACTTAGGATCTGATAATGCCGACGCGGCCACGGCTGGCCCTCTCTTACGCTTTGAAAATGTGCATGCAATGTTTACACCGAAAACGCCAACTCCATCAGACGTAGACTCAGGACTCAAGAGCAAATCAAACTCGGAACCTTTACAAACAGGCAAGACCCGGTTACCATCTCCAGAACATATGGGGGCACAAGCTTTCGAAATCTCCAACGAGTTCGGACAAAACTCGCACCCAAATACCTCTCCATTCCAGGCCAAAGACCCTCATTCCGCGTATGAAAAGGGGTATGCAAAAGGCTCCGAGCAATTACGCATCGTCAAAAAGAGATTATCTTCATTTCTACAAAGCGTGGTCCCTCCTCCAGAAAGGCTGCAAAATGATCATACAACTGAACGCCCTCTTGGTGATGTTCTGAATACTATCACTAGGAAATTAGACTTAGAGCCGATAGTGGAATTGATCAGTTCGAAATACGATGCTTTGAATGGTCTCATCATACGCCAGTCAAAAGCGACTGAACAGATGTATCGACATGGAGCTGTGTGGTCTGAAGTGTGCAACTACCTCGATAAACAAGAAGAAGCTTTGCTGAGACTGCTTGCCGAAAATCCCAGTGCACTAGACGCTGAGAAATTATTGCAACACGTCTACTCGTACTTGATTCAAAAACTAGAGGATGAGAACAAAAGCAGTTCAACGCATCGTGTAAGAGGGGAAAGCAACTACTTGAGGATGATGATCACCCAGGAGCTCTTGACAGTGGCCACTGCTTTAGACCAAATGTCCGGAAAAGATACCTACGTCTCTTCGATACAAGCATCGAATAGTTCTCCTGCAGCAACTTTTCTCACCCGTAAAGAGCCAAAAGATCTTCGATATAGCATTACTTCAATCTCGTCAAGGCCAATCGAATTCGACCTGGACGCATTCGCACAAGTTAGACGAGAAAAGCATTTAGCCAAGCCTCAGGACAACAAGGATATAAAAAATGAGTGAGTCTTTCCTTTCAACGCTTCAATCCTACCCTCCTCGAGGTCCAGGGGGCCTATTTGGCTTGCGGCTTTTTATAAAAATGCTGGAGTTAGCCGGTTTTCTATGCTTTGGCCTGTCGTTCGCTGAGTAAACACCACTATTGGCTTTAGGACGATTATCTGGTGGTCGGTAGACTCCACTATTGTGGGCACGTGGCGGCCCTTCACTTCCTTTCTGCTCCCTATCTGACGCGCCTGCATGAACCAGATTGCCCTGGCCATCCAGATTTTCATTGGCTGGTTCAGTGGAGCTTGCAGTGTGAACGTAGACATGAGGCTTCTTTTTGTGCTTTCGAGGCTCACCACTTTGATGTCCGTTTACATCATCTATCTTCCTCTTAGACGTTTCCTGAAAGACTGCGTGACCATCTTGATTAGCTGAATGCGATAATTTTGTCACCAAAGAATTTGTTGTCTGTCCTTCGACCTGTTCTTGGCCAGCGGAATTCAGAGGATTATTCTCGAATCCACCTTTGGCATTTACCGAAATTGATTTAGGATTAGCGTGGTTCAGAGAATTGGAATCTTTTTGAACAATCCTACCTGTGAGGCGATTTTGTTGTTTCTCTGATTTATCCTCGGCTTGACGAGCCGCAGAGTTACTCTGCTGGCTTTTAGAAGGCATCTCATTGACGATGCCATGAGACCTTTCACCCAGCTTTTTTTGGTCATCAATTGTGCCAACATCATTCATCGTTCCCATTGAATCGTCTGAACTGCCGGTCTTCCTTTTTTCCGGTCTCAGGCGTTTGGATTCGTGTGTATTTTGAGCCATGACGCTGTTGATGTTTAATCCTTTTAAAAATCCGGGTTGAGCGGACGATACACAGGATCTGGACTCGGCATCAGTTATCAACTTGTTCCAGACTTTGTCTCGTCTCAACGAAGACTTATTACCCAAAATCCAAAGAGAAGTCCTGGCACGTGTCAACGCCACATTCATACGCCTTACATCGCTTAAAAATCCAACACTTCCATTGTCACTGGCTCTCACACATGACATGATAATGATTTCTTTTTCTTGACCTTGGAACCCATCAACGGTATTAAAGTCAATCTCGTTAAAGATCAAGTTACCGAACTTTCGCTGAAATGTATCGCGTAACGTTCGGATCTGCTCTTTGTAAGGAGATATAATTCCAATTCTTCCTTTGAATTCGTTTTCGGGGAGAATTTTCATCAAAGTTTCGACTAGTTCCAATGCAACACGAGCTTCAGCTGTATTGAAAAAGGATTTGGTCTGTTGATTTTGTTGCTGGCGACTGACGATATCAAAAAACTTGTAAGGAGTAAGGGGAGGCAAATTATGCCAAGGTCTCTCATTCTTTTCTTGCATTCCATCGCCGTCTGACAACCTCGAGTTATAGAACTGTAGACTAGGAAACCTCGAAATATCAGGATGCATACGATATTGAACGTCCAAAAGGTAGATGGAATCCGAATTGTTACGCTGCATTCTCACAAATAAACTCTCCTCATATTTGAATGATGCAGCTTTCTGTGATAAGACCGTAGGCGGCAATTGGTTGGGATCTCCAACCATCACACATTTTTTGCAACCGTATCTCAAAGGAATGATAGCCGACAATTCCACACACTGGCATGCCTCATCAATGATCACTTGGTCAAATTTCATTGACATACTTGCCAAAAAATCGTGAGCCGATCCGGACAATGTTGAGCAGATTACCTCTGCCTCACTCAAAATCTTTGCTTGGGCTTGTCTTTTCTCAATCTCTCTAGTACGATACGCAACTGCAGCGTTTTCCTTCTGCTCCTCGAGACGGCGACTGAGTTCGCTTCTCTTTTTGTTGACTGCTTGGAGCTGAGTTTGCAAATCGACTATTTCTGCGTCTCTTAGATCTCCTCTCTTCAAAGAATTTTTGAGGCGATCTTTCTCCGAAATACATTTGTTAATTTCCACACGAATGGTTGGGTCAACAGCGGCATTTCTTGCATTCAACTGACCTTCAATAAGCTCTTCCAAACATAGATGACGGACTGAAGAGTTTATAGCATCTGAACGACCAAGACGTACGATCTTGGGAATTGTTGTGACCCCTTTATCGTTCACCACGCCGTCTTTCAAACGTATAACTAGCTCGTCCACAGCTGCGTTACTTGGAGCGCAAATTAATACTTTTTTGACTGGTTTCGACTCATCTATCGAGGAAGAGGCACTTTGACCAGGCATGGTGATAGTGTAGGGATTAGCGGAAACAGAGGAAAGGAAGTGACCGACTATCCCCAAAATTGTCTTTGTTTTACCCGTTCCAGGTGGGCCCTGAATTAATGAAAACCCCTCATCTCTGTTGGCTCCAATGATAGCTTTTGCTTGCGAAACGTTAACACCGAGTTTGTCACACATTTCCAAAGCTTCCTCATCTGAGATGGCTCTCGGTTTACACGGCTTACCTGCGAGTATTTCATCGCACAAGTCGTAGTAGGGAAGTCCTCTCAATGAAGAAAATTCTCTTTCGACAGTGATCATTTGCATGACTTTCATACCGACAATGACAGCTTGTGGGCTGAGAAGACCGACCATGGATCCTTGAGGAAATACTCTCACCGTAATATCACTGTAATTTTGATTCGCTGACTTGATTTCTCTCACCTTGGCCAAACAAGTCTGTGAATCATGCAGTTTTAAATACCTTGAAATTTCTTGCGGCGTGTTGAGGTTCTTGTCCGCGACATAACCGAGAACCAAAAGATCCGTTTCCCCGATCTTACGGGCAACAAGCTCTGTTTTTTTCATCGAAGCATGGACATCAAAAAATCCATCACACGTCACTCTACTTCCTATCAAGAGTTCAAAAGGCAGTTCTTGACCAGTGACACGGGATGATTGGATACCTTGCCAACACTCGAGCATGAGTAAAGGCTCTATTTCGGAGACATACTCTTTAGCAGAAGTATAAGAGTCCTTTATAGGTTTGTATATGTCTCTTGCCTCAGTCGGAAACTCACTATCCGTATTGTAATTCCACTTCAAAACCGTGGAATAGAGAGGCTTCAAATTCACATTCAAACGTTGACGCATCCTTTCCTCCTCTTGGCGCTTAGTGTCCACTTTTTTGGGTTGTGCCACTTTAGGGACTCGGTTACCATGTATGTCAAGCTCGATAATCTTTGGCTTTTTCTTTGTGTCAAGAAATAGATCAGATGTGTCGACCTCAATTTCAGCGTCGTCGTCGGAAGAGTCCGAGTCGTTCTTTCTGTTCTTGAGGGAGTTTAATGAACGCCCAATATTAGTGGATTTGTGATTAAAACCTGCTGGTCTGGGCGGAGCAGGATTTATCACTGGCTTAGGTGGAGCCCTATTGCTCTTAAGCTCACTTCTGATGGCCTCAAGATTGTTCAGCTTGAAGGACTGAACAGGTGGGGGAGGAGCAACAGGAGCTTCTTTTGTGACCACACCGAAACGAGAAAGAGTGGACTGCCGGGGCCCTTTGTTATGAGTTTTATAAGCGTAACTCGCCGATTTACTTTGATCCTTTTTGGGGTCACTCACGACAGGCGGGGATGCGGTCAGGCGTTCTCTGGCGCTCTCATCGATGACATATTGAACCAATTTTGCATCAAAGTCGCTCGCCTTGGCCAATATAAGACTTCTTTGTTGCTCGGTGAGCTTGTTATTGTACTTTTTCGCTTTGGCGCCGTACTTCGCAAATGTTATGATGAATTCTTTGTCAACATGGGCGTCGAGCTCCTTAGCGAGATCAAATCCTTTGAAAACCAAGTTCACGCACGAATAAAGAAGCGAGGGATCACCTAGACGAAGCCAGACAATAACATGACTGAATGTTGCCATGAAAGTATCGAAAAGGGTGTCTTTCATGTTTGGGTCTGCAAAATAGTCCATCAAGACCCGAAATGAATCCAATAATAAGTGACTAGTGTCGAGTGTATCACGAGTGAACTCTATCAAGTCGGACAAATGATAGAGCCCCGCCCAAACAAATGTTCGTTTGTAAATCATGACCAAAAACAGCCATGAAACCTTCCAAAAGTCCTGTACCGCAAGCTTTGAGTTGGTGTGAATATTGCCCTGGGTGTTTAAAATACCGACCAATGGATCTGTGAGTGCGTTGATGATATCCATAAGAATTCTTAGCGCTTTTGGACATGGCTCAAATGCAGCTAAGTCAGCGATGGTGGATAGCTGTTTGCCTATCGCTAACACGTTGACAGTGAGAGAGTCGCTGAGCAAAGCGAGTATACTTCCATACCGGTCCTCCGAGTCAAAGACTTGGGAGAGTACAGTGAGCGCTGACTGACTTATCAGCGGGTTAAAGATGCAACTCCAAATTCCCACCAGGCATGACTGTATAGCCAAGACAGGCTTTAGGTCATCCAGATCCATGAGTCCGACTTTCTCAAGTATCGTAGATACGTTTCTGCATAGCGATTCTGTTTCCCTGTTATGGATTTTCAAGGAGGCGTCCAACTCTTTTGTGATTTGCGCGTCTTTTGTGTCCTTGAAAACCACAATGGACAGCGCATCGGAGAACGATTTGAGGATCTCCTCGGTGAACAGCACCAGCGTGAGCGGAATCTTTGCCAAAGACAACCACAAGGCCTGGTTGGAGTCGAATAGAGTCGGGGCTTTTTTCTGTTGGATTAGAGACGAGTTGTGCGCAGCAACCAAGATATCGTATTTGAGGCAAAGACAGACAACGGCCGTTGCTTCCTTCGACCCGTTTCTCGCGAGCGAAACAAAGTAATCTGCGTGGCGATTGACCGTCATGCGCGCGTCCAGCATTTTAAGCAATGATACTGACACCGTTGCGGAGTCTTGCAGTTCTGCCAAAGACTCGAAACATGTGTATATGAGTTTCGCCGAGTCGATTCTCGTGTTGCCGGGCTCTGCCTTTTCGCGGTCGACCAAGAAATCAGTTCCCTTGATTGCTGCGTTCTGTCTCTGGGGTCCCGTTAAACTGTTGACCAAGCGAGGCATCCAGGCTAAAAGCAGATCTAAGCGGTATTCGGCGTCTTCTTGGCGTGACGCCTGATGCAAGTGTCTTTGGAAAAGCGGGCTGCGCAAGACCGTATCTAGGACAGTGAGAGAGTGAAACTCAGGGGCCAACGTCCACAACTTGCCGCCGAATTCCCGGAGAAGATGGCTGAACACACTGAGAAGGATCGGGAAAGGGGTCTCCAAACACGCCAACAAGTTGTTGAAGAAGACTCGGGTCAAGGGCGAGAGCCTGATTTGCGTGTACGCGCTCCAGGCCTCGAGCTCGGCGGTCCCGAGCAACTTCGAGAACTCTTGTGGGGTGCAGATAGCAAGGACCAGGTCGATCATCAGCCAGAACCTGACGCTGAAGCTCTGGGAGAAGTACCGCGTGTTCTGCAAGCGGTAGCACTGCTGGCTGATTTCGTCCACGACCTGCGGGTCAAGCGTCACGTTCTTGCCCCGGAGCGCCTTGAA
>JAJLZY010000331.1:0-12254 GCA_030564885.1 Metschnikowia kofuensis (nom. inval.)
CGACGACGACGACGATGATGATGACGATGACGACGACGGCAAGGGTCACAGTGGGGCTCAGAGTGGCGAGGGAGCCGATGAAGGTATTTTTGGGCCGGCCGATAGTGACGAGCAAAGTTCGCCTCAAAAATCCAGGCCACACTCGATAGCCCCAAGGAGCTTGTCTGGAGAACACAAATCAATTGGTTTGGTCGATATCGAGAAAAAACAAGATGAGCTCAAACTCAAAAGCAAGGGCAAATTGTTGTTTGATATACCAGGAGATCGCAACAGCGACGAGTTGCAAAGAACGATGAGTCCAGTCAGCGAGGAAGCCAAGACGATCATTTGATAAGTAACGGTTGAATCATGTCGTGTTTTATATATTTATGAAATTTCAACGCGACAGTCATGTCTTGAGGGAGATATTGTGGTACTCACCTGACAAGGAGAGATTGCTATTTCCTTGCAAATAAGGTTCGAGGAAACAAAGATGCTGACGGTCCCACTGGTCCAATTTATTGATGATTTCATTCTTGTCCCCGGCGGTAAGCAAATCTTTCATCTCCTCATGGTTGGAAATCTGCCTGTGAATGCCGAAATTATAAAGCATGCTGTCTACTAAATCATCGGTTTTTGTATTCAGGCGCGTGATGTTTAGAGCCAGCCTCAAGGATTCACTCAGAAGTGTTGCGCCCATGGACTGGAAATTAGAGGGCAACAGACTCGTGAAGTCTGAAATGTCAACAGGGGCACTACTGGGTGCTTTAAGCCAGGCATAGAGCAAGCCTTTCCGGTAAGACTTGGACTTTGATGGCGTATAGCAGCTCTTGGCCAAATATCGCGAAAGCCAGAAGTTTACCATCTTGTTGGCATTCATGGGCACAATTACGGATTGGGCATAGGCTTTGTTAGTCGTTTGCCGTGCCGCAAATGCAGAGTATAGCATATGTTCTAGGGTGAAATTTAGAAGCACATTTGGGAGCGTGGCCTTGCTGGAGTTGGACCTCGTTCTTTGATTCTCTATTGTGATGACGTTTGGAACCCACAGGCCCGAGACAAGTACATTGTCTACGACACTCACGGCCAATCTGGCCATATATGCCTTTGAATCGACTAGAGAGCCTGCGTTGGTATAGTTTGGAGTCCCGAATTCATCATGGAGGTTGATGACTGTCCAGTCCTTGATATGGGCCCGGTTCCCGTGATAGGAGACTTTACTATATGAGAAGTTCTTGAGCCCTACATCGATTGACAAAATGTTGAACGGCCCACTATGTTTTTCTGACAAAAGACCATCGAAAAATTTGCTGGAATCAGCTATCGCAGCTAGACGCGCAGACTTGGTGATTTCTGTGCGATAGCCACAATGAATGGCTAGTCTCTGGAGATTTTTGATGGTGAGCAGACTCATTCCAGTAGAGCGATGAATTCCATCTCCCGGTGAATGTTTACTTTTTGTTTGGATTATGTTGAGATTTGTGCAGAACTTCGCGTGAGGTCAAGAGGAAAAGTAAGATGTGAAAAAACAAATGGCGAGCGCGGGAAATGAAAGCATGAGCAAAACTAAAAGACCGAGAAAGACACGTTAGTTCCGAGTTTCACCAGAATATTATTCACTTGAGCTTCAAATCCGAATTCCAAGAGAAAAGACATAGCTGCGACTTCGATCTTATTTTGTAAGCATTCATCGCTTAGAATAGAATTTATCAAGTCCAAGTATGTGAAGAAGAAACGACGCTCGGCCTATAGTGAAATAAAAAAAAAAAAAAATTGCGTGATGCAGTGAGACAAATGCGGCCACTCGCCTTTTCACAAATTTTGTTACGAAACTTTTCTTTCAGATGTTGCTCACTCAAGTAGGTAACCAAAGAAGCTGAATCTGGCTCATTTTGAAGGTTATAAGTCTGAACTCATTTGGGAGTAAAAGACCTCAAGGCTCACTCCGCGCACCGACCTCGTAAATGACAATAGCTTATCTTGAGTGCGCGATAAAAAGTAGAGTAGATCGGCCGATTTCTCGGAAAAGTCGTACAGTCATGCAGTGATTGCTTGAGGGATAGGAATCACAACATATAGAAAAAGGCCGAAGTATTGAGAGTCCGAATGATTATCGTGAAAGTAAATAAGTCGAAGAGTGAATTATGCAGTCAAAAGAACACAGGCTATCAAGCGGGTTTCATACCGCAGTGGTTCTCATGGAAGATAATTGTGGGCAACAATAGTATGAGAAAAAAAGGTGAACAATTAAACATAAAAAAATAAAACTTCACGTCCTTTGAAAAAAACTACCATAAATCATCTCCACTTTTGAGTTCAGAAGTGTAAAGTCCGAGGAACCCTCAAAAGCACAAGTCAATTCATAAGAGACACCTCGAAAGCTCTTTGCTTGTTCTTCGAGATGACAGTGGGTGGGCGAGAGTGAAGGCATGTTTTTTTTTTTTCTTCCTCGCAAATTCAGCTCAATCGATTGGTCATGAACGTGTGTCACCTACAGACCGGCACACAGGGCACGTGCAACTGAAAATGCAGGAAATTTTTCCATCAGTTGCTTTGCGATGTCTACGCCCCATTTATTCTTGAAATGCCTGAAATGGAAAAAATTCTACTTCAAGACGAAAGGGCTATTCCAGCAAGCTCTCACTACATGGTGTATTGAACTGAATAGAAAAAAATCATTAAAAAAAATTAGACCCAACCAAGACCTATCGCATTGATGCTTTTTAGCTGTTTCAAATGAGCATGGACTTTTTGGGGGGCTCCATATTATGGGACCAAGAACCGAAGTTTAAATTCTGATCAGGGTAAAAATCACAAACGGCTTGCGCGCAAAGCCTTCAGATCTTTCCGAAAATCTTTCCGCCAAGCCCATCGAGGTGGGGCAAGCGGAATCCATAATCATGACTTGCTATTTGTGGAGACTCCAGATATTAAGGAATGTGTTGTACAGCTATTGATTGCTATTTCTCCTTGTGGCTTCATCCCTTGAAGCAAACTCGTGGGAGGGAAATTCGTATGAATGCTCATAGAGTTTCTCAAGAATTATAGGGCAAACGGAAGTCCGTAAGAATCGTGCGACTCGCCTTCCCCATACATGCGGCAAACTTTCTTATCAGCAAACCTTTTAGGGTTTGTGGAGAAAAAGGAGGAAATACAGTACCAAACTTCAACAGATATTATCAAGAACAGTGAGTGGGCATCAAAGGACTCGAAGCAATTCAGAGACAAAGAGAAAAGACAAAGCGGAGAAAGTCCTGAGTCTGAATCTTCACCAATTTTACCCAGGACTCTTATCTTTGCCTGTTCAAGCGAAGAGGAAGACGCGGAATCCTCGCGTCGTTTCTTTTTCCAAGGCACCTGAAGGAAACGCGTCCGGTTAATTGGCGGTCGTTAATTACCGTATGTACATCAATTGGAGGGCTGGCGGCCACATGAGGGCCAAGAATACAAAGAGAAATCAGGGCTGTACTTTATGAATATTGAGCCCGGCAGTGGGACGTGGATCCACGCTGGGGAGGAGTCACAAATTTAGGGAAAAACAAATTTTTTATTCAACTCCAAGTCTCTCCATAAACCCCGTAACTGAATCAATTAAAAGTAGATCGAAGACAGATTGTGAATTCCGACGACCTTACTTAATGTTTTTTGCCCAAGACTGATAAGCACTTGACAGTCGCAGATCTCCTTATGTCTTGGCCAACGGGCAAAAGATTTCATCGGATTTGTAAAAACGCGTCCTAAAATTAGATTTGCTTTTCATTCAAGAAGCTTATGCTCCAGGATAGCCCGAGGAATCCCGTCTCTGAAGGTGAGAAAGATGAGAACCAAATCGAAAAGAAGAGGAAAAAAGATGGCAAAGCATGAGGATGATGATAGAGTAGGTTTCGTGAATTCCGTAAACTTTCATAAAATTTTCTCGCCCTTCGCCCTTTTTCTCGCCCATTTTCTCGCCCATTTCCTGGCCCTAAAAATTCGAATGGCCCTCACAAAAATCATCCATAGCAGCATAAGATTGAGGCACGAGCCTCACAACTGGTCCACAGCATCTTTCTGCCACTCTGCTACTTTATCTGGAAACATCTAGTTTAGCTCTCCCATGACTGGGTAATAAATATTTTCAGCAAATCTTAGATCGGAGTGCCTTACTATCAAATTTCTCAAAAATGCCATTCTAAAACTGACTCGCCGTATGCTCTGCCAGAGTGTGGCGCCTGTGAGTCGCGCAACCTTTTTCTTTTCCCTCTTTGCGCCGGACTCGTGCATGAGCGCAAGCGCCGCAGAAACCTGAGGCGTGTCTGCCTGCAGCGAGCGCGCAGATTACAAAAAGAAAAATTGGCGAAAAAAAAAAAACCGGACCGCCCAATATATAAATCCGCGTCAGCCGCCAGAGCACTTGTTTATTCCACTTTTTCTTCCCTTCATAGTCCCACTCGTTATAATGCAATTCACATCTGTTGTCCTCGCCTTGGCTGCTGCCTCCGCCGTTACCGCCGCTAACGCCTCGAACCACTCTAACGGTTCTAACCACTCTAACAACACCTCGTCTTCCTCCGCTGGCGGTGCCTCCCAATTGGTTGGTGCTGGTGTCTTCGGTGCCGCTGCCGCCGCCGGTGTTGCCATGTTGTTGTAAGTTTTTTTCGCGTTCATAGAATAATAATAATAATAATATCTCACCGAACACCCCGCTCTTGTAGGTCAATGTGATGAGCTCAAGCTGCTGACCTGTGACTCAGTCATCCGTGACATGGCGCTCGTGCCCTTTGCTCGACTGGAGATGTAAGGGGCGGGACTAGACGAAGGGGTCGACTGCAGAACTTCCCCAAAGCCGAATCAAACCACCTGTCTCCTGTCGCGCAAATCTGGCAAACATAGCATGATGGCCTGTTTGTTTCGGCCACAAAGTCGGGCTCATCATGATGATGGGTCTTCGCTGTGCACAAAACTACTAGTCACCACAAACGTGAGCAGTCGAGATTTAGTCAGGAGCTGGACGCTGGACAACGGTCCTTATGTTGAAGGTAAACAAGCGGAAGCTGGGCACATGACTGAAGGAAACGCCAAACATTACTTTTCTTATCCTGTCAAGATTGCCTTTTTTCTTTCCCGGGGAAAGTGTGCCGCTTTCCTATCGAAGGCATCTGCTGCCTCCGAGGCATTAATTTAATGATTATCCTTGTGCCTCTAATAACTACCCTGAAAACTATCCCTTTCAATTCTTTGGAACTCGAGTCTTCTATAGTTTCTTTCGCCTTTAGCTAATTCCTGCTCTCTTTGTAATTTACGTTTTCTCTTTTATTTACTCCTTCGTCACATCCATTCCATAATACCTACTTAGATTCATAGTGTCCTCATCCTTCCTTCTACAATCCAAAATCCTGCCCTCTTATTAAACATCACTCACTTCTTGGATGGTCGCGATTTAGGACCCCAGTCCTTGGTTGGGTTTTCCTGGTAACGCACCATTTTCAAGCGCCTGAGACGGCCCACTCTCTCGCTCTGCTCATTCACTGTATCGAAGTCAATAGACTCGTTCGCAGCCACGGTCTGCAAGAGCCTGTAGCCAACCATACCAGAAGTCAAGTTTGAGCTCGAGCCCAAATTGGCCTGGAGCTTTGTGATTTTTTCTTGCAACTTTGTTCCCTTATCTTCATCGGTCTCTGCAGCCAACTTCCCCTCTTGCTCCTTCAAGAGCCGCTCGTTGCTCTTGCGCAACCACGCAACGAAGATCTGAAGCACTCGTTCCCAAGGTGCATCGGTCTTCACACAGTTTTTCTTGGCGTGAGTCAAGGAGACATTGTGGCCCATGTTGCCCACCGCCCGTGTGAATTCCTCAATGGAAATAGGCGGGGACCGCATGAAGCTCGAGAGCTGGTTTAAATTGAAGTAGAATGGGTGCGACAACTCGTTTTTCGCCAACGTGAGCATCCCCTTGATTCTCTCTCTGGTGCCATATACTTCCAGCGAGACCTCGCTGTTGATTTTGAGCACCTCGTCTATGAACTCCTGGTCGTGAAGAGCCCCGCCCCACATGGGCCCCGCCACGTGGAAGGGCCGGTCGCAGTAGGTACAGTTTTCCCCTGGAATCTGAGCAATCCGGGGCGTCTGGAACTTTTTCTCAGACACTCGGCCAAGCCGCTGCTCAATGATGTCTCCACATCCCGTACAGTGGTAAGCAAGCATTGTCTGTGAGGCCAATTGCTTCACCTGGAGTGGGCTGGTGGTGACCCGCACAAAGACACGGAAGTAGTAGTCGATGCTCAAACTCAACACAGGCTCGATGCTTTTCTTGTATCTTGCGGCAGCAGCTGCGATTGTGCCCAAAATAAGCCGGAGCCCGGCCTCATGGTTCAGTTCCAGGCCCATGGGCGTGTTGCCGAGGTTGTTTCCTCCATAC
Organism: Metschnikowia kofuensis (nom. inval.); assembly: GCA_030564885.1. NCBI lineage: Eukaryota > Fungi > Ascomycota > Pichiomycetes > Serinales > Metschnikowiaceae > Metschnikowia > Metschnikowia kofuensis (nom. inval.). The sequence goes on from JAJLZY010000331.1 coordinate 6,374, forward strand.
AATGCGAAGCACTTTTCCGGATACCCGTTTCCGGCCAAGACCCCAGCATCTGTGCAAGTGACAAGAAGAAGACCATTGTCACGAACCAGCTGCACCGCGCTATCTATGAAAGGGGCGGCAGTACCGTATGGATCCAAGTCCACCGCATGGAATTTTTCTCCTTCGCCCAACGAGCCCATGTATTTGATAGCGTCGCCCTGGTGGCCCACGACTTTCTCTTCTAGTTGGTTGTACTGGGCGCTTCTATTGATGGATTTCACGGCCTCGGGCAACAAGTCGTTGGCGACTACACGAGAGACATCGGGAATTTCGTGGCCGTATCGCACGGCTCGAAGGCCTGTGGCTGAAAGGGCCTCTAGAATCCGGATAAAGGGAACACTTGCATGAGTTTTGCCGGCACTGTTACTAGTGGTATTGTTTGCAGAGTCCAAAAACTTTTCGTCACTTTTGCCATTGCTTTCAGCAGCTTGAATATCACTCTCGACAAGCTTTGCATCACTCTTATGATTTTCATTTTCGTCTTTTCCATCTTTTCCAGAAGGCCCGTCTGTCTGGCCCCTATTTGAGACGGATTCCGAAGATTCCTCGGCAATATTGAGCTTCCGTCTCTTGCCACGAAGCTCTTTTTCGCCTGCCCGAGTCTGCTTGTACTGATTCAGCCATGCCCGAATCGCCATCACCGATAAGTCTCGATTGAACTGCTGGATATGGTTGTAAAACACCTTGTCCTCCTTAGGTGCAAGGATTGTGGCCTTGCCTTCCTTCACCACTGTGAAGTCATCGAGGTTTATAGACATGCGAGCGGGTTTTCGAGCAGTTCTAGTCAATTTCGACACAAGTCTACTGAGCATAGGCTTGCTGAAAATTGGGTCCGATGAGATGCCTGCGCTTAACCTTTCCGGGCCTGCGCGGCCCTAAATCGGTGCTTTACGCCCTAAGTCGCGATGCATTTGGGCCCCCGCACCTGCCAGGATTAGGGCCAGGGTTGGGGCCAGGAGCGCCAGGAGTGCCAGGAGCGCCAGGATTAGGGCGAGAACTAGCCCCGCGATCGCAGGAAATATTGGACACAGCCCGCACTCAGCATGAATTTTGGCCCTAGAATTGGGCTCATCAATGTTAAGAGAAGCAAGTCTATTTAGAAGGAAAAGCTTGGAGTATATCATACTATTCTTTTCTGGAGCATTCTTTTGAATAGATCATTCTGGGGGCAGATGAATACCATTTTGTCTTTTTTTTTTCCCTACGTGTAAGGTATCAATAATCATTTTTGCAGTCATAAGATCATATAAGTCGGGATGTTTCGGTCTCTCTGTTCCTGCTTTGGTTGCCAGCGGAAAATGCCAGAAATGTTTCCAGGTGTTACCCTGCATTCACCAAGAGTCCATATGTAATCAGCAGTCGAGAAGAGCTGTCAATCTGAACTAGTAGGTGCTTTTGACAAACCTGTATTAAGGAGAAACAAAAAGAAACTTCACAAGAAAGCAGAAGAATAAAAGCCCACCCATTTACTGCTCAGTATCTGAGTCAGTTGTGGTCTATGGATTAACGCGCGAGGTCCGACTGATACGATAGTGCGCTTAAGGTTTAAAGGTAAAGCCTATCGTATGTCCACATAGAATTCGGTCTTTCGAAACCCGGCGACAGCTCTAAGAGTTTAAAAATAAGCTAAAAGCCCAAGTGACTTCGCTTCTCGCATGACGAATTATCACCTTAGCCTCTCGAGTTTTCATCACGTGACGCACTCGCACGCCACTACGCTAACACGACTTCATTGTTTGACCCAAGAGATCAATATATTCCCCGAATTCGAAGGAGTCGCTTGAGAATCAACTGGTTTGATTACTTCGTGCGTAAGTGTGTGCTTGCAACAACTCATCTTTCTTCCACCCAAGGACATTCGCATACGGCAAAATGTCGACAGAACTACTATATGGAAGCAGTCCCCTTGGCGTATATCATGAGGAAGACGATTCGGACTACTTCTCGGATACAGACTCCGAGTACGATCTTCTGGCCCAGCAGCATTGGGAAGAAAGCATTGAGCAAATCACTGGTCTTGTCAACTTTGTGATTTTTCCCCTCTTGGGCAAATTTTTGGGCAGGAAAAGTGCACATGTCATCTGGCGCACGTTCGCCGACTGGTGGTTCTGAGAATAGAGACAGGTTTTCAGTCTAGATGCCCACTTTGAGGAATTGACCATATTTCAAAGGCTTTGTTGAAGTCAGACTTCCTTCTTCGAAGGTATATCACTCAAATTCTCGCTTTCTTGTACTCTGAGGCACATTCATTATACTCAATGAGCGAAAAGGTTTACATTGCTACTGCTAATCGTCGTGTCTCGAAAATGACCGCATTTCAAGCAGGACATTGTTGCTCTATGTGACATTTCATGCTTGCCTTAGAAGGTGCTAGTATCCTTCATATCATGGAATTATCGTTTACTCGGGTCTCGATTACTCATACTTGTTCAACTGTCAAAGATATTCAACAAAGTCAGTAAATCTATAATGCATACTCTGTACAAAAACCCTGGATATAAAGTACTGTGACTCAGATCGTGTTCAAGAGTTCTTGAAACCCACTCAAGACATTTGGCTTCACGATGGACTCTCGTAAAAGCTCTACAAAAGGATCAAGAATCCCCGTGCCCACTCGACGAGCTACCTCCGCCACAAGCCTGGCGTATTCTTCGGGAGATGCTAGAGAATCAATTCCAGAGGACGAGGTCGAAAGAGTTGAGAAGATAGACGACGAGTCGGAGTGGCTTTTCCGCTGGTGATCGTCTCCAGAGTCCTCCAGAGGTTGGCACTCGCGTAACAGCTGTTGAAGAATCAAGAAAAGCCGCAGAAGAAGCTGGAGATTGATTTTAAAGGTGAAGAGCGCATCTAAACTCACATTGATTTCTAGCTTTTCCACAAGAAGTTGCCGCGAATTGAGCCTGATGGGCGAGCCCATAGGAACTCCATTATTTGCAGACCCATTGCCCGGCAATGTGAGGTCTAGATCGCCGGTGCTAGGCCTGGAAACTTGTGAAAGTCTGCTGTTTTGCATTGCCAGGGTGCCAGCAGCAGTGCCAATATCAAAATTTTTTAAGATGAGGTAAAAACTCCTGGTGAAACTGGCGTAGTAGGGTGCAACACAAGGTGTTCGGTAGTTGGTGTAAGTGTCCTGGAAAGGATCGACCGACTGCCGCTGCCTGTGCAAGGTCTGTTGGCTCTGCTGCTTTTGCTGAGTTGCATTTCTTGATTCGTGCTGAGCTTTTTCGAGGTTGTATGTTTTGATGAGATTGCCAAATGAGATCGAGAGCTTGAGAAGCTTGTTTGCAGACACCTGGATCAGAGATTCCCAAGATTTTTCCGTGATGTTGAGCAGCTGGATGTCGCCATACGTTAGGCTGTAGACGTCTAAGAAAAACCCCTTTGGTTTCGATCCGGGCCCAAAGGGAACCGTGTCTATTATATGCTGGATATAACGTAGCTGGTCCTCCACTACAATGCTGGAGTTCATGATAAGTGAGGCTGTTCGGGAAGATGATTGAGTTTGATGCGACAGCTAAATAATTGCACTATTTCTTTGAGACTTGTTCTAATACTTGTGCACTCGTAAGACCAACTTGGTTTGTGTATAAAGTCTTTTTCGGAGATACGATAATTTTCAGTGATATGATAATTTCGAGAGATACGATAATTTCCAGAGATTTGTTTTGATATTGCTTGCGTGGCCCCAGATAAGACACGCGCACTTTCACTTTTACAGTTCACTCAGCAGGGCGAAGACCTCACTCTTCTGCATGAGCTAAGGTTCACTCATGTTAGCTTTAAAATGAGAAAAAGAGGGAAGAGTTTTTTGGGGTCATTAGAATAATTTTTAAGACTATAAAACCCTATTATTGGTGTTTGATAAAAAGGACACGATTTATTGCCGACAGTAACTTTTTTGAATTTACTCGGATAAGCGAGAGACTCAATATATAGAGAGATATAAACGTTGATTAGAGCTCAGTATCGCTCACGAATTGAAGAGCGCGGAGAGCCAAGTAAAGACAGTCCCGAACTCGAAGTGAGAGAGATTTCAATAAGCCGCTTCCAAGCAACGCCATTACGAGGTATTGAGAAATGAATTGATGTTCTTGTTGAGAAGCTGGTCATTCTGAAAAAAGCAGCAAAGACTCTTGTAGAAAGTGTATTTGATAATGACCAGTCCGACATAACTCCCGCACGACATGTCACTTAATTAGTTCCAAAGATCTTTTCGTTGGACCCATCTTCGGATAATTTTTATAGGATAAATAGTTTCATCTGATAATTTATCAACAGTTTATTCATATCAATAGCACTGACGAGGCCAAACATGCATGATCAAAAAGATGATCAAAAAGACGAACAGACAGAAACACAAAGCAGAGAGACAAAGCAGAGACAAAGCAGAGACAAAGCCGAAGACAGGATGTAGATCCAGAATTCTACAAGGCTCTCGGTTTGCTTGAAATTGGTTTGCTTGAATTTCAAATTGTATAAAAAACTATCTAGTCAGTCCATTGGTAAATGGACTCTGTTACTTTCGAGATTAGGACTTTGTCACAGTCCTCCGAAGTCTAGCCCTTTTTTCGCCCTATGCACACGCGCATTGAGGCCCAATCTCACAATTCGGCAAACCTTCGTTCCCTGCACTCGAAATTAGGCCAAATTCGCGTCTCATGTATTGTATTGAGACTTCCAGATCTCCCCCACAATGTTCTTAGTGCTCTACGTGATCGTACTTGTGGCCTTTCTCGTGGCAGTCTTGATCTTTGGAGACTCGCCGGCTCTACGAAACACGCCGCTCCAGAGGCTCCACCGAGTGCTTCTACGATGGAACGGTAAAGTCGTTCATTTCATCACGGCCAGCCCATCAGTTTACGCTTCAATACGCTGGCTTGTGCCGTTGTTCTACTGCGCCATTATAGGCGTATGTGTGTGGCAGTTCTTCAGTCACGTGTACGGGAGACTAGAGATTCGCCACTCGGTGGGCCATACCATATATATATTCTTCACTCTTGCGTCGCTCGTGCTCTCCACCGAGCTTCTTACATTTTCTGATCCTGGCTTTGCTAGCTCTGCATCCGTCAAAAACGCTTTAGACACGTATAGAGCCAACGGCCTCATTTTCTTCGCCGACAAGTCGTGCCGCACGTGTCGCCTTCCCAAACCAGCGAGATCCAAGCATTGTTCCACGTGTGGGCGTTGCGTTTACCTATATGACCACCACTGTATATTTGTAAACAACTGCGTGGGCCAGAACAACTACCGCTGGTTTCTTGCGTTTTTGTTCGCCAACATCAATCTCATGGTATATGGCGGAAGTTTGTGTTGGGCCTTTCTAAGAAACGATATGGCGACTTATGGATGGTGGAGCGCAATCACAAGGACTTCAGATGCCAATCGAATAGCCGGCACGTTGTTGATTTTGGCAGGCATTTTCGCACTGGTGGTGGCAGCATTCACGGCCTTGCATGTCCGATACATATATTTGGGCGTCACCACGAACGAGGCAGACAAATGGGGCGAGATCGAACATTTGGTGTCGCTTGGCGTCTTGTATCATGTTGCGGATACCGGAAATTATGTGGAGCGGGCCTCCTATGCTTCCGAAAATGGGGGCACTGAGCCTGAGGTCTACATCCTGCTTGATGACCAACGTGTGTTGTTTCTGGAAGGCGAGCCCCATGGCCACCATTTGCTGAAAGTGTCACTGGTGGCCACAGACTTGGACAACATATACGATCAGGGGTTTTGGAGGAATGTTGAATCCAGACTCACCCCGCCCTGGTGGGCGTAAGATTCCAGGGTGAATTGGGGTCTCTGTGGGTTTATAAATATGGCGATCCTTCTGGTGGATGTC
>JAJLZY010000332.1:0-12242 GCA_030564885.1 Metschnikowia kofuensis (nom. inval.)
GCAGGCACTTTGATGGCAAGTCCCGATCTGGGCGGACACAAATGCGACTCGACCTTAGTCTTGGGTGCACTGGCAATTTTCTCATACAAGTCCTTATCAGCATAGATCTTCAGGCCCTTCTGAGGGAAGTATGCGGGTCCTGGTTTGCGGGTACCGTAGCTGGTTTTTTCAGGCACCTGGCTGCTAGCTGACTGGTTCGACATGGTTTTTGGCGAAAAAAATTCAAAAAACGAGAGAAAAAAGCGTTTTGTCTGGATATAACTCGGGCCTCTAGATCTGACTTATGGCCTCATTGCACGGTGGAAATTGCGCCCAATTTATACCGGTCCCAGATGCGCGCCTCAGTAGGGCGCTCACTGCGGATAAGACGATAAGAGATGGAGGAGGGAATAAATAGAAAGAGGCCTGGATTCGAACGAGGTAGCTGGGGGACATTTGACTTTGTGATCTACATCGATGGCCTTAAAATTTTAAAGCCTTGTGCTCTTTTCTGGAATTTTTTTGGTTTTGTCCCGATCGGTAGGTGTAAAAACTATTGGTTGTGGCTCTAGCTTTGGTACGTTTTGAGGCACTGCGGAAATAGCATCTCCGCCGGTTGGGGTTCGGTCTGGGAGTTGGCGGAGGTGCGGGTTCGGGCCAGGCCCCAGAGAAGGCAATTAATCGCGACCCAGATACCGACTTTCCGTAGGGCCCGAGACGGCAACAGGCCACGATATAAAAGAAAAAGATATTCAAAAGATAGTTTGAGGAGTCACAACTAACCTAATTCTTTGAGATTTGGAACCCCACAAAACAGTTGGTTTACAGTGTGACGAGACGCATAAAGTAGTGAGAAAAGTAAATGGGAAATCTGACAATGCCTTTCATTTAATTGAACGAAACAAAGGCCGGCTTTCAAGGAAAATTCTGCGGAAAGAGATTCAGAAACTCATACAATAAGCTTCGGATCCTTTCTTGTCAAACTTTGATAAAAATCCTCTCAATCGACCCGAAAAGAATGTACTCCCCCTTTTATATATGATCGGCACATTGAAAAAAGAAAAAATACACTACGTAAAAGCAGACCTCACATGCTGAATAGCAGCAGAGCCAGAATACGTATGAAGAATCCTCGATTCCCATTAACCTCTATCCTTTTATGTACTCTCCTCAAATTTTTCAAAAATCACTCCTAAAGCCTGAGATTTTCTTGTGGTCTGTTACCTTCAGCTGTGACGAATGCTGTGTGTTTGTTTTTTACCCACCAAAATCGAATGTCTTCAGCTTTACGGCCTAATGACAACAGCACATGACTTAAAAAGATAAAGCCATCGTTTTGGATGAGGTAACGTGGATGAGTGGAGGAAAATTCGGCAAAAAATTGTACGCTACAAAAACTCACACCCGGTCTCCAAATAACTGCTAAAAGTGCGCTGGCAAAACATCGATTGAGTCTCATGAACAATCAAGATTTCGTCTGCAAACAATGGGCCATAGTTCTAGTACTTTGCCCCCGCCCACAAAACTTTACATAATGAGACCCATATCGAATGATCAAATAAAAGATGACACAAGACACTCAAGGTTGGATTTCAGACAATAAGCGTCATATTTTTTACATTGTCACTTGGAAAAATTAGAATCTCTTGGTACAGTTGCACATGCCGAAAACCGGCCGCACTTCTGCCGTGGAATTAGGCGCGAAATATTTAGGGCCTAATATTTCAATTTATCCTACATTGAAGAAGCCGCAATGATAAAGGTGTATTGACCCAGATGTCGGATTCTTTCATGCACTTTGAAAAATAAAAAAAAAAAAGGACAGAAGATCCAATTCCCGGTATTGAATTGTTTTGGGCCCTTTCTGTGTTTCTACTCTGAAGCTTTCATTCATTTTGTGATGTCTGTTTATTTTCAAGGTCAATATCATCACCTGGAGAATTGCCTCGGCCATTGTGATGTCTGAACAATCACGAACTCGGACTTCAAGAGCGTGTGTTGGAGTTGACAAGGCCTGACGATATTTACTTTAGGCCATAAACATGCATTCGAGATTTGGGCATCAACGAGATTTTCTTGCCGTGCTCAATCTCGAGTGTGCTTCCAACATGTCTTTTTCTTCTATTTTGAATCATTCCCATTCTTGTCTACTTCTCTTTTAGATTTTTTTTTTCTAAACTCGACTTACTCGAATATCTCAACATGTTGTCCATTTCTCACTACTGGTCTTTTGCCAAGTGCTGCTCCCCTCCCTCACCTTGATTCCCGTGCATATCCCCGGAAAGTGCACGCCGCATCGGGCCAAATGTGGGGCAAATGCGGGCACAATGGTGAAAAATGCTTGTATAAATACACGGCTCTAGGACCCCGCAATAATCATGAAGGACATAGAACCCACACAAAAAACATAAAACAGGGCTAATCGAGGCTATCGATCCACTCAAGCTCGATTTTTCTCTTTCTCCCTCTCGTCTGAACTGGCCTACTTTTGACCATTCTCTGCACTCGCACAATACTTTAATTGTTCCAACCCTCAACCATGCTCAAATCTTATGCCCTTCTTAATTCCGTCGCTCCTCGTGCGGCCCGCAGATGCTTTTCCCATTCCGGGCCAGTTTTCGCAGACTATGGCTTTATAGGCTTGGGCCAGATGGGCCAACATATGGCAAGACACATTTACAATGCCCTCGAGCCCCTGGATAAACTCTATGTTCACGACGTGGTTCCGGAGGCCACTTCAACTTTTGTGGACCACGTCACTAAAGAAAATCCAGCGAACAAGCACTTGTTGCAGCCACTTTCCAGCACCGCCGATTTCGTGACAAAGGCTGACAAGCAGTTGGACTTTCTCATAACTATGGTGCCCGAGGGAAAGCATGTGAAACGCGTAGTCGAGGAGTTCGTGCAAGCTCATAAGCAAAAAGGGCCCGCGTCTGCCGGAGAAACAACCACTATTTTAGACTCGTCAACCATTGATATCCAGACGTCCATTGACATTCACAAGTACCTCACGGAGCAGCTTCCGGGCTTTGATTTCATTGACACGCCTGTTTCGGGAGGCGTGGCGGGCGCCAGAAAAGCCACTTTGTCTTTCATGCTTTCAAGGACTTCCCACGAAGACGTGTCTCCTGCATTGACCAAGTTGTTGAATATCATGGGCAAAAACATTTTTCCCTGTGGTCCTAATCACGGGTCGGGGCTTGCCGCAAAGTTGTCCAACAATTACTTGTTGGCCGTGACAAACTTGGCAGTTGCCGATTCGTTCCAGTTGGCCAAAGCGTTCGACTTGAACTTGCAGCAGTATGCAAAACTAGTGTCAGTTTCAACAGGTAAATCGTGGGCGTCGGTTGACAATTGCCCAATTCCTGATGTGTATCCAAAAGAGGCCAGCATGCCCGCCGACGTTGGCTACGAGGGGGGTTTCATCACAAAGTTGACAAAAAAGGATTTGGTGTTGGCCACCGGCTGCGCCGAGTCGGCAAACCGTTCTTTATACTTAGGCGCCATCTCAAAGAAGTGGTACCTCAAGGCATGCGAGCGTGAAGACTTGGCCAACCGTGACTTGGGCGTCTTGTATGAATGGCTTGGAGATCTCGAGGAGAAAGGCGGTGAGATCGTGGATACCAAAACCTCCGAAAAGTTCACTATTTAAGAATAGCATACACGAATAAATGCCAAACTAGTCTTAGTGATAGATTCGTCTCATACCTCAATTAGATCTCATCTGTTGAGCTTCTCCTGTAGCTCTGTACGTCACATCTTTGGGGGAGTGGCTGATTTGGCTCAATGTCGTTTGGCTGCTATCTGCCTCGTCCTCCAGCTGGCTGCTCTGTAAATTGAGCCCGGGTAACACCCCAAAGCTTTTCTGCCTCTGCTTAGCTTGAGCCTGTTGATTCTGTTCACGAGGCTCTGCAGGCTCCTCCGTATAATGTTTGCTTAGCCTGGGGTTTCTAAAGTGTGTTAGAGTGGTAGGCGCCCGGAACTCGTCAAATCTACTTGAGGTCACAAGATCTGTCATGGACCCCATAGGGTCATTAGACCTGCCGGAATCCATCAGCAATCTCTGTTCATTTCCGGTGGTTTGAAGCGACAAGAGCGGGAGCGTGAGATCTAGGTCCAAGTCATCGGCGAGACCAGCTCTATAGTTTGTCAGAGAAATCGATGAGTTTCGTGAAAGGGACCCCTGCGCATGTTGCGTGTGAGGCGAACCCAAGTCAGCAATATCCGTGCTGAGGCTAGCGTCTACCGCAGCCCTTTGCTCTGCAAGACCTCTACTGGAACGTATGATCTTTGCCTTTGGCTCCAGAACCCCTGGGTTTTGGGTCGAAGATTTCTCGCTTCTGATTGAGTTTTTGTCCGAGAAACTTGCTTTATCCGAGACACTTGCTCTGTCCGAGATACTTGCTTTGTCTGAGGAACTTGCTTTGTCCGAAAAACTTGCTCTGTCCGAGAAACTTGCTTTGTCTCCATCGGCCGGGGACCTTCTCAATGGCTCTACGCCATCAGCGGTTGGAGATATTCCATTCGTGTTGGTACTCCGTTTACTTGTCTCCGATCTGAGTGATCTTGAGGACGAGCCGTCGCTTTTTAGAGAGCCTTTTTCAGATGAGGTTTTCCTCCCTCTTGTCTCAAACAGTTTATTGAGTTTGTCCTTGATCCCAACAGAACTCGAGGACTTGTCGCCCATCATACTCTGCAGATCATCTAGTCTCAAAGGCGAGAGGTTCATTGTCGAAGTCTCTTCCTCGTACGCAGGAGGCAACGTATCATCTGTCACACCCATGACATTGAACAGAGGAGGGTCCATGGATGGCTCCGGGGCGCTCCTCACAGGACTGACCACGGGCGATGCCATGGGGCTGAACGCCGTGGCTTGTGGAGACCCGATCGTGCTCAAAACCTCGTCGTTTTCGGGCTCGTACAAGTTAGCGTCAAGATGCATGTCGTGGTCCCGTTGCATAGGCGCCATGTTGTCTATCAGACTGGAAATATGTTGGAATTGAATCGGAGACAAAGGCCGTGCTGCAGCAAGGTCAGGCGAGCCTCGGCGGCTCAACGAGTTCCCAAAGGCGGACATTAGCTGCTGGCCCGTGGTGGGATGCGAGGCGTCGATGGGCGTCACGCCAGGTGACAAAAGCGGCGCCTGCGTATACTCCGGCAAGAACTCGGGTTCGTTCGAGTACACTGGGAGAAGCGTGTTGTTGTGGGCCGCCAAGGGCGAGAAAAGGTGGATTGGCGAGTCGATCGAGATCTCAAAGTGCTTCCGCTTTTCCGGGTTGTCTGGATCCTGCTTCGAGATCCGGAGCGAGATCTTGATCCAGTGGTTGCACTGCACGTTCTCCACGGCGGTGTCCGGGTGTATGGAATAGTCGAACTTCTTGTTGACCGTCGAAGGCACAAACATCTGGAACTCCAACTCGCGCGGCAAGACCTCCTCGTCCGGGTCGAAGGTCGTGGTGATCCCTCCCGATTTGGAAAGCAACGACTGGTTTTTTTTCGCCTTGTGCTCGAGCAAGAGGTACTTCCTCGAGGGCTCTGTCCGGTGCACGGTCTTGTTGCCACAGTAGTAGCTGCAGTCCTCGGTGATGTACACCCGGATCCGGTGCAAGGCGACCTTGCCGAAAAGCGGAATGAACTTGAGCGACATCGGGAGGTACGAGTCCAACACCACCGACTTGCTTGCCACCACGATCTCGTACCGCAACTGGTCCTCCCAGTCGCGCTCGATGATAATCGGCTCGTTCTCCTCCACGCTGTTGTCCGAGGGTATTCGGATGACGTCGATAGGAAGCCGCGCACTGAGGTGTGACTTGAAGGTCGTCAGCCGCGAGACGCTGGCCTCGAGAAAGTAGTTCACCGAGCCGAAGTTGGCATGGATCGTTTCCGGAGACAGCGCTGGAATCGGGTGCTCGAAATTGTACACATAGTCTCCCGGGGGGAACTGGCCCGGCTTCAGCTCTGCCGAGTTCTGCAGCGACGAGAGAACCGCCGAGAGGTCTGCGAAGGAGCTCACGGGCGAGAGCGTGTGGGACGTGGAGGTGGCCATTTTCATGAGAGACGCCGCAAACAGCGTGGATTCAGGCACGGCCAAGTGCGCCAAGTGCAGGGTGCTTCCGGAATGGGACAAGGGCTGTGTTGGAGTGCCGTTTTGCGAGTCTAGGCTGAGGTGGGACACGTCCTCGTGGGCACTGTACTTGCCTGCTGGGACAACAATGGCTGCGCCAAAGTTCGATGGGTGAGACTCGCTGTGGTAAAACGGCCACAGGTGGTTGACAAGGTCGTTGACTTCCACATACAGGCTGCGTTTGGGCGGGATTCCCTCGGGCCACTCGGTCTTCTGCGTTCCCTTGAAACTGAGGCTGACGGCCTTGATTTTGTTGGCTTTCAACACGCGCAACACGAGCGAGCCCCGGAGCAACGTCGGCGGGCGCGTCTCGTACTCGGCGGGCTTGAAGCCTTGCACAAAAAGGTGTTTTTCCGCGGGCACCACATACACCTGGAGCGTCGAGGTCAGGATCAACGGCTGTCTGGGCAATTGGGGTAGAAGAGCAGCGTGTTCGTCGGACCTGCCGGAGGAAAGCGTCAAGCTGGCGTCGGGGAAGAGCGGGGAACGCGGCAAGATCATTTTTGGCGCCAAAGGGTGTTTGTGGTGTCTCTATTTTGTGATACTTTCCTGTTTGTGGATCTTTGTTTTGAGATCCTTCCTTGTACCTCCTTGGATCGTGCTATCCTCTAATTGCGCTTCTTTTCTAATTTTGTACTCCTTCTATTTGTATCTCCCCTGAGTCTATGCTATTCTGAGTCTATGTTTTTGTCTTTCTGTACTCTTCTCAGTCTGAACTAATCTCTACTTTGTTCTTGTCTTCGCCTGCAATAGACCTCTGGGTGTACGCTTGTGGATCTATACCGACTCGTTTTTGTGATTTTTTTGAATAGTTCCACCCCTGGATTCTCTCCGACCAGTGTGTTGGGAAGTGGTGATGGGAAGTGGTGCTGAGCAGTAATCAAAAAGATGCAATTAAAGATCCGGCGATTGGATTTCGCTTTCGCTTTCGCTTTGGGCACTGGGCCCCACTGGGCCCCACTGGAGTGCGGGCATGGGCAGGCACAATTCCGTGGGGCCCTCTTATCAGGCGCACCACTAGGAAACAAACTATGCGGGTGAAGGAAACAGAGCGACAAGACCTGGGGCTTGGATAGAAATGCCCCTGATATCTCCACCCGGCTGCAACAAAATTGTGACAGTTTCTTTAAATTTTTGTAATCTTTGAAGTGGTCTTTCAATAGAATCTTTTTATATTCTGAAAATCTCGCTACCGAGTGGAATTTATCCGGGGTTTGAGAGAGTGTAAACTCCATGCATACCGGAGCGAAGTGGCAGATCGGCCAATCGGTTAGTTTAGCCGGTCAGTGCGGCTCTATAATTTGTGTGAGTCGTGAAGATACTGAGATCCAATACTAAGTTTTCGTAATGCCAAAATAACATAATTAATACTAAGAAACAAGGCTTACAGTAGAAATTGCATTGTGCAAAAAATCTTTTTTGGCTATTTGCTCTGGTGCCGTGATACTAGGTACTGGTATATGGTATATGGTATATGGTATCATCTAGTTAGATCGTCTGGAGTCGACTGAAATGTGAGGGGCTTTTCCCTAAGGTGGGCGCTGCGGCGCTGGCACTGCGGGCCTAGTTGCCGAATGGGGCCTGGCCTAGGAGTGATCGAGTAATTTTAAGGGGCCCGGAAAAAGCATGATGTACCGAAAAAAATGAAATTCTGAGACCGATTCGACAATTTCAGACACATGATCAACATGAATCTCGTAAATACGAAATTCTTTTTGCGGGCAGAACCCTTCTTTCGCAACCTATTGTTTTATTGTCTGTCCCATTGATCCAAGTCCCATCTCCTGAGGTCCCAGGAAAAGGCCAAGAATTGCGCCTATTTCTTATCGGTCACGTGCGAGCCAAGAATGCCGCTTTTTCGCAATCGCTATTCAAATTCACTCACCAAGAAAGATCAACTGTGGCTCTAAATTCCGTGGGCTTCGGGCTGGACACGACTCCAGCTACTTAAGACTCTTGTTATTGAAATCAGCCGACTCATAAGAGTAATGCTTCTTTTTGTTTTCGTATTGGTCAATTTTGCTTTGCTCATTCTTCCAATTCTTTTTCCATTTTTTTGTGGCCTTTCTGAGAAAGCAAAACTTTTTTCAGCTCAGCCCATTATGTCGGATAATACCTACATTAGCTGCGGTCAGTTGTGCTGAGTGACCTTCAATAATGAAAATATAGCTTGTATTTTTTTTTTCTTGTTTGAATTCTCCGCTTCCCACGAAAGTGCGATTAGCTCCGGCCAAATAATTTTTGTTTCATCCAGGCGCCAAGCGTTATTTTACTAACATGTACAATTGATGTAACATCTTACAAGAACAAAGGCCTATGTAATGCACACGAAAAGCGATAACAAAAAGTCTAAAGTTGCTACTAAATTACATTTTCACCTCAAACATTCTATCTATAGTGATATCGTCCTTGTCTTTGATATCGGGCTCACAATGTAGTACTCTACTCGCCAGTCAAGTTTTGAGCAGAGTTCGCTGATCCATTCGATATACTAAGCCACCACTTTCATGTCACATCAGCACTGAACATTCTTCATATTTTTCGATGCTGGTGCAGTCACAAATTTGCGAATGAAAAACGGACCTTTTTTCCACTGATCACTGAACTTTCTCCCTCAAGCCTTGAATTTTTCGTCTTGTAGGTCATGAATGAATATGCTAAACAGATGCTCACTTCCCCACGTATCACTTGACTTCTGCGTGGCACTGAGGTGGAAGAAAATATCACGTGATCGCTACTTTGCGCATCAGCTAAAGCCCGAACAAGCCAATCTATGGCTTGAAATTTTCAGCCTTTGACTTCGATTATACCCACCGTTTTACCCATCATACACTTTTTACTATTATGTTTCGACGCACCTTGTTTCTGCGACAGGTACCATCTTTCCTCAAATCGTCGCAACTCTGTTTTCGCAGGCTTGTAAGCTCATCGGTGGTCGAGCTGAGGCTAAATCCGGATGCTTATAATGGAGTGCTCACGAATTTCGGATGGGTGCTTGTGAAAAAAACCCATGTTGCACGTGGATGGACTCAAGCACTGCTTAACAAAATCCTTGCTGAAAAGCTTGGGAAAAGCGCCTCCAAACCGGACTGGGACACTGTACAAAAGTACGTTGATGAATGGGCAGAGACAGCCGACATAAGCGAGGTCCCAAAGACAAAGAAGAGAACTCTGGCTGAAGTCAAGCAAGAAAAAGATATGAAGCTCTTCTTGCAGCAGCTGCGATTCGTCGAAGAAAGCCGAGGGAAGAGCAAAGAGAAGAAAAAGAATGCCCCTTCCGGCCCAAGAGAGTTCAAAGTCTTCAAGGAAATCGACAAAGACGCCGTGTCTTTCACCAACGCATGGAACTATTACGTGGCCATTAATTATAGCAAGCACGAGCACCTCACACCGAAAGAACGGCGCGTGAAGGTGGGAGAGGAATGGCGCCTGATGAGCCTAGATCAAAAGGAGGTCTATCGACAGGACTATGCTCGTCTCTTGCAACTGGGCAAAGACATTTTCCACGGGAGGATCGTCGATCTTGAGTACAAGTTGCACGCATCGAAGAAGCTATGGGAGGCGAAGGAACGCACGCGGCTCCGGAAAATGGGTGTTCTTCCGCCTGCTCCGAAACGAAAGAAGTCGGAGGAGAGTCCATCCATTGATCAGCATGATTCTCACGATCCTGTCCTGAAGATATGAAATTCATGAATTGCGTCATAGCACAATCGCGTCATAGCACAATCGCGTCATAGCACAATCGCGTCATAGCACAATCGCGTCATAGCACAATCGCGTCAAAAGACGATTGCGGGCGCGTCTTCGTCTTCCTGGTCATGGTTCAGAATGTCGTAAATCTCGAACTGATGTTCATCAAGCGTTTTCGTTGGGGCCACATTCAACCTGAATTTGAATTGTGCTATCTTGAGAATTTTGTGCCATGGACTGTACCCGAAGAACACATCGTTCATCTTTGTCAAAATGGCCTCCATTGCATCCGTATCAATCACCTGTGTCACCAGGTTTTCTAGAACGTAGTCTTCCGGTAGCACTTCGAACTGCACCTTAAGTAAATCCAAAAGGTCCGAGCACACCTTTTCATGTGACTCAAGATACAGCTTGCTATTCAGTACCAACGAAAGAAGACTCATCCACTGCGTCATTGAACAAAGATTGCACAAGGCAATGAAGTGTATGAAAGATAGCTGAAGCTCGGCTAGCAAAAGCTCGATATCATGATCGAATAGTTTCAGAAGGTACCAGGATCGGTCCAACAAGTCCTGCGTGAGCTGTTCACCAACTACTTCGGGCCTTCTTTTGTGCGGCTCGATAATTGTGTATTTCAATTCATCTTGAGACTGATCACTCACGTCAATGTCCCGCTTCTTGCTCCTCAATACATCTAACAAAACCATATTTTCTTCTGCCAGAGGCGTAGACGTAGTGATAGCCTGATACAAGGGCGGTAAGTATTCTTCAAGAGCCTCAGAATCGATGTATTGACTGAGAGCTGTCCATTTCTCCGGGTTCTCGGGGTAACTCACCATATGCTGGTAAATGTCTCCGATGTCGCCTTTCAGATGATCGTAAAATGCAAAATCTGCTCTCTCGCCGGCCCAATTCACTGTCAAGACGTCTCCTTCAGTGATCAAGAACCACCATGCATATCTCATAGACACCCCTTCTTCAACTGACTCAGAGAAGTGTAGAAGGTGATGTCCTGGAGGGATGAGCTTGACACCTTTGAGAAAGTGTTGGACGGTGAAAAACTGAGTATCGATCCCGATCACCGAGTTTGGCCCGAGCTCGCCGACATTTGTGATACAAAGCGTGCCTAAAGGTGGCGTACTAGTCATGGCCTCTTACTCATCGAAATAATTTCATATTTGAAGTGAGCTTAGCTCATAACGCGCGCACGCGTTTGGCCCTTTTTTATCATTTTTTCCCCAGTGACTTTGTGGGGCGCGCTTACACTAACGCGTATATGGCCTGAATTGAGCCAGATGGCAGAATATTGTAAGGCTTGGTAATAATTCCCGGCTTGGCGAGAACACATTTATAAAACCATGGAGGTGTTGACGGACGAATGAGTTCCCGATAAAAAGTAGTCAACAATTAGATGATTGTATCATTTTTCTCCAATAAGAACGCTCCTTTATGACGAGCGTAGGGGCTGGTGAGAGAGAGGCTCGAAATCCTCTCCTAGCTCTTCATCTCCAATTTCAAACTCGTGGCCCACTGCGGTCTCCGTGGGTAGTTTTTCTTGTAGATCCGAGAACCCCAGATGAATTAACCGAGACAATTTGAACCTATCGATGAATCCACAGGCGCGACCCGAGGCGTCACTTATTACGAGGACATTCAAGTGAAGTCTTTCGAAAAGCTCAATCACTTGCTTCAACGAGGCAGTTCTTTGCACGATCGTGGTTGGGTGCTCGATTTTCACAGGAATCATGTACACTTTTTCGTTCCTCTCCGTGAGACTCAGGTCATATGATCTCTGTTGATCGGCCAAAAAAGGTGGCACTTTCACCTGGAAGCATAGCAGCAACGAGGTGGATTGCACGTTGCCGATAGACTCAAGAATCAGCTTGTAGATCGTTTTTTTCAGCAAGTAGCCTAGATTCACTGGGTTTTCTTCGCTCGCAATGAGCGGATACCCCTCATGGTTGTCGTCTGACAAGTATCCATATAGGCTTGTGAGGGAGTAAGGCTGCCTTGGGAAAAGAGTGAAATGTCTTGTTTTTGCAAGCGGAATCATCACTGTTTCAATGGATACGTCGGGCAAGCGCGCACGGAAACGGGCGGAGATGTTCCCGAAATTGCAGAGCCCGTCGCCTTTGCTCAGGTTCACTTTCGTAGGGTCACTGGCCCCGCTCACATTGAACTCATAGCTCAACCAGGTATCGTAGATATTCTCCTCACAGAGATAGTCATTGAAGAACTTAGATGTCATGACCGCCACCATGATGGGAAGCACATACGTGACGGCTCCGGTCAACTCGAAGATAATCACCACTACAGATAACGTGAGTTTTGTGATTCCCGTGACAAACGCCGCCGAGCCCACCACCGCATACGAGGATGGCGATACGATGCACGACTTGGCCGTGCACGTGGCAAACGCAGAGGCGCCGATTTTGTTTTGGATTGCCTG
>JAJLZY010000333.1:0-12170 GCA_030564885.1 Metschnikowia kofuensis (nom. inval.)
TATTTTCCCTCTTCCACAGGAGCTTGCATGATCTCGTTCGAGATACTAGCATTTCGAAGCGCAGCCATCAACTCATTTCCCCGAGTGTCGACAGCAGTGTCTTGTATAACGCCAGAGTACTTATCCTCCTCGTCCAACCCACTGTCATCCACCGTCACGCCTCTTTCTTCCATTACATGATGATCTGAGGTTGTCAGGCCCTCGATCTCTCTTGCCAATTGCTCAGCTCGGCGGACTCTATCTTGGTAGTCTTTGGCCGACGTATTGATTTTTGTGGTATACAAGTGCTCGTCGTAAGAAGATTCGACTCCGAACCGCTCTTCGTTCACTTTAAACTGATCCCATACGCCACCGTCATCTTCTAAAGACAATTCTGGAGTATTCTCGTCAGGCACCCACCGCTGGAGCTCGCGCTCTCTGGTATTGAAGCCTGCGGAGATGTCACGGTCAGTCTTAAACCCCACCGAAGAAGCCTTGTTTACTTTGGTGGGAATTGTCGTCTCAGTCGTGGTTCCAGTTTGCCCGTTTGCAGCCCGGTCCGGGGTGGATTCTTTGGTGTCTGTTGGCCTGACAGAATCCTCGGCCTGAACAGATTCACCACGAGCAAGCTCAATATCGATCAAGTCTTTCGATTCAATCACCAATTTAGCAGGCAATTTCAGATCTACGTTTGTTTTTTCGTTGATCAACAGTCTAGACACAAGCACGGGTTTCACCAAGACGATTGAGAGTGCTTCTTCGCCAGAGGGCCCGATGTTGAGAGACAGCACTATGCCCTTATATCTCGCTCCGGAGCTGACAGTGGCAACTGCTGTTTTTCCAGCAGCGTTTGCAAGCAAATCAATCAAGCGGTTTTGAGAGCTCACGGATGCAGCTGAAGAGGAGCCCGTTGGCTTGACTGTAGGTTTGCGCTGGCCGGAAAACCCTTGATACGAATTTTGGTGCGAACCCATGCCGGTGCCTGAAAATGAGTTCTGTTTACCGCCACGAGCAGTTTGACTTTTCATGATCTGAATAAATTCGGCAAGTGGTATTGGTTGTTATCTCTGGGAAAAAGCTTTTTGGATGCTTCTCTGAAAGCCTTGCCGTGGAGGCTGTTGAACTCGTTTCTGGTAAATTACCTCTTACACCACCAGGCGAAAAGCTCGAATAACCTCACGCGTAAGTGCTGATTTATCTCGCAGCAACTTTTCAAGACGGACTCAATGAAGAATAGTTTCTTCTGAGTAAAGCCCTAAGTAAGTCAGCAACTTTCCGAAAAAAAGTGTTTGTGGCAAGCTAGCCCCGGGTTCTTCCCTATCTTGTGCTTTACACGGCCAAGCCAAATACAACCCAGTGCACCAGGAAAAAGCCCAACGAAAAAAAAGACAAGCAGACGCGACAGAGAAACGAGATAAGTCCCCAAACGAAAGACGCTGTTCAAAGGGAATCCGGTTCACCAATTTAGCCCAAAGAGGTTACGGTGTCGTTTATTTGTACAGGCGACCGTGTGAATTTTTGATTGAGGTTCCCCTGTTCGGCCGCGACCCGTCTACATGCAGGCCATTTTGGGCTGGACGGGAGAGAGCCAGGCCTCGCGAACGATACGAGAACGGCAGTTCGAGCGAGTCTACGATGCCGAAAGAGAAACGAGATAGATCACGATTCACGATGAACAGATTTAAAAAAACCCCGCTTTACTTTCAATATAAGAGAATGGAAAAATGAGCATGTCCAAATCAGGTTGTTCTGAACCTAGTCCACACAAGAAGTGAGGCTAATGTCTGGAGATGTGTACAGCCCGCGGTTGCAAACCAGGCTCTGCCCTTAGTATAAATAGATCGATGAAGCCAGTAGCCAGTTGCATGCAAGATGTGAAGGTTGGCACCGGGACTTTCCTTGGCCGTTCAACTCCTCTTAACCCAGAATGTATCCTGTATGTATCGTGTCAAAAGACATCCGCAGCACAATAGTTCATCGACTAACGGCACGTCTCGGGTGTCTCCAAATCCAAAGTCTCTTCCCGTATATGTAGATAGCCTTGAACATGTCTTTTAGCTAAGCTATCAAGATGGGAGATTTGCAGGCCCTAAGTAGTCCTTCATCCTTTGATAGTATATTGAGGGCCGATGAAGCCAACAAACTGACAGTTTAGTCATTCAACAGAAGCAACATCTGACATTATTTTGGAGCAGTCACAGAATTATTCAACATTCATTATTGTCAAGACCCCACTCAACAGAGGAAACTGTGGAGGCCCAATCCAATCTCAACCTCGTCGACCACACCCTTCCAGTAGATCAAGACAAACTCACGCACAAATTGTATATCCTGGGCAGAGTAAGGATCCAATTCCATATCGACCAAATCTTGCGGTGTTAGTTCCAAAGTGACTTTCTCATTTGGGCTTGTGGGAACGCTACCTGTAGCTTCCCCGAGAATTTCCTCTATAATGAAAAACCATTTCTTTGTTAGCTTATGGAACTGTCCAACTATGGATGTGAGCTGTAGCAATTCGGCTTTTCTGTTATCGGGGTTTTCTGTCGAATCATCAGCATCCAAACTGATTTTCTCTGCCTCTCGTTGTGTGGTACCCGCACTAGCAAACCACGAAAATGCCAGCCAGATGTATTCCCGCCATGACATGGGGGATGTGGCATCACTGAGCCACCACGTAGGCTCGCGGCGGAGCTTTTCAGTTCTGTTCTCAGTAAAATATCCGAGCCCAAGGGCGCTGAAGATTGAGCTCGAGGTACGGATCGAGGACTGGTCGTCTCCTGTGTTGAGCTGCGTGCAGTCACTGCTTTGTGGAAGACGCTTATAGGCTTTGAGAAACATGTTGTAATCGTTGTATGTGGCGCGGATCTCTGTGTCGAAATCATTGCTGGCAAATACCTGACACGTGCTGTGTTCCAGGGATGGCATCACCACGGCAACATCGTATGTTTTGTTCTGATACTTGAGGATCTCGTCGCTGGTGCTGGCAATAAACCCATGGTAGTGCGTGAGAAATCTAGTGTCCATGTCTTGGAGCCCCACAGTATACAATGGCTGAGAATACAAGGGCCTTGTACCATCGGTCTGACTTTGTGACAACCGCTCAAACTGCACATTCTTTGGAATCACGCTGATGAGCGAAAGCGCGTAAGCTAGAGCGCCACATGCGGCAGGCCCACGTGGAGACGGTTCCTGGACCAATTCCGCAGAAGCTTGAGACGAGTGGTTGAAAATAAGAATGTTTTTTCTGAGCAATGCCGCTTTGAATAAGGGGAACACGAGTGGCCCCACGGTCGAGAGTGTCGTTGGAAGTTTACTAAGTGGGTGGTCTGTGTTACAGATCGGATACAGGCGCAATGAATCCACCGAGGGGTCTGATCCTGAGAGTGACAGGTACAACAGTGAAATGGCGGCCAAATCGCCCGAGTTCAAATATGTCTGGAGCGCCAGATCAAGCGCCCCCAAATGCTCCCAGCCCACTGAGGAATACTCGTGTGGCTTCCAGTACTGGCCCTTCAAAGGCTCGACCAAAATACCTAGAGAGTACATTTTCACGAGCAGTCTGTCCAGGCCACCTTCCACATTGAGGTTTGCCTGCCTGAAACGAGCCGAGCCGTAATAGAGCTTGCCGCGAGCCTCGTGTGCCAAGTATATACTAGTAGCTTTGAATTCGTGGACCCCAGAGGGAAGGGCCTTGTATTCTAGGCCCGAGAAATCCAGCGTCTGTTCGTCACTTCCCCACACCAACTTATACCCCAGTTTTGGGTCAAACTGTGCGAGAAACATGTATGCAACACGGGATGGTGATGCATGGACGGCGGTTTCTGAGGAGGACAGTGACATTTTCACGGTGTAATTGTTTGATTTGGGGTGTGAGATGCGTGGAGGAAACCGAAGATCGGTGGTTCTTTGAAAGCTTGAGGGTAGCCGTGGCACACGCCCCATGTTTCCGCCGTGGCTCTGGGCCTGGCCGCGCATCAGTGGAATCAGAAGAAATCGGGTAAAAGAAGGTCGGTAGTCTTAGGGCGAGAAGAGATCTGCAAGCACAAAAAGGCAGATTAAAGGAATCTTGAAGCCTGAAAATTAGCCTCTAAATGGAATTGTTGGAGCTCACTGACAAAAAATTCATATTGCATGGTTGCTATAGATGCCTTTTATTGTACGGCTTGCTGGATTGGATCATTAGCGCGTCGGCCTCATTTTCTGAGGATGCAGATGGAGCGGCCGCCGCGGCCTTGGACTTTGGAGCCGAGGCCCCATCATTGATCACTTAGTCTTTAATTCCCATTAGTTCCCATACACAGTTCTCGGGGCACCAGAAACAGCCCATCCGGAAATCATCAAATCTTGCTCTGCATGGTGTCGCTATGTATAAAGTTTAATAAAATATATACAAATATGTTTTCTTCAATAATATCTCTGAACACAGAGCGTGAGCCACAACTTCCATACTGCAGACGCGAAAGGCGCTAGAATCGGTCCCGCACTAGAGGCCCAGGGCCTGAGAGCAAACTCGGCATGAATATTCTTCTAATTCTAGCACTTCCCATATCATGGATTTGAGAGTCCGCCAGCTATTTAAGCAGCTCGTTTATATGAGCAAAGAGTATCCTGCTGAGTCTGGTGGATACACAAAGCTAATAAAACAACTAAAAACAGCGTTTCGGAATACTGAAATCAGGCTGGAGGAGCAGATGGAGCAGGCTCTCGACAAGGGCCAGTATATCATTAAAGGTGCGTAGGACAATCGAGGTGGGCTGGAAACAGTTACATCAGCCAGAACCATACCTTGACATTTTCAGCAAAACTAACCCTAAGAATTGGAAGCGCTTTATTTTTTGAAAAAGTATCGCCATCTCAAACGCACATATTACGATTGAATTATGATCGGGGCGTACCCTTTTTGGTGAAACAGGCCGGTAATATTATAGAGGCAACGAGTTATATCAATTTACCGAACTAAGTTCTTTAAGACATTTCTATGGTTTACAGAGACATTGAAGGAGCAATCTCTCGATATCCATGGCCACCTTTCTTTATTGTTCTGACATCAAATGTTCATTCATATACACCAGCCGAGTCATCAGGCCAAAGTTCTAAAATCTCTCGCGAATGTGAGTGTGTTTTCTGGGTCACTTGAGACGTCTATGCTCTGATCCGCAAGATAAAGTTCACCACAACGGCTACTAAGAGGAACACACACAACATAGTAGGACCAAAGCGGTCGTCATATGGCCCCGAGCCTCTCAAACGGATGGCCTTGGCTCTCCAGTGGTATGTGATTAATGCATAGACCATGGTCAACATGGCAATAAAGGTAAAAAGGCCGGCACTGATTCTCCCGACCTGGTCTCCGAAGTTCAAGAGACCAACTCCCAAAGACCCCAAAATCACCGTGAAATTGAGCCATGACAAAAACGTTCTCTCGTTGGCAAAAAATACCTTGGGCTCGACCCTAGCGGGCAATGCAATTCTTTTGTTGGCAGACATGGAGATAATAGGGAACGGGACGACTTCTTTTGGAGGACAAATGGAAGTTGGGATGATCATGCGCCCATAAGGCCTTGTTCTGGTATCCATAACGTGCATCTTGTACACAGGACACAATCTATTATCGCACGTGGGTGAAATTAATGCGTTCTTTGGCATCGATTCATTTTTTCATCTGGGTATGAAAGGCTTTGCAAGATCGCGTGTGTCTGCACATTTCAATCGTAAGTTAATCGAATTTTTTTTTTTTTTTTTTCCACGGCACTCTCAATTTCTGCGGTACCTCTGCTGTTTTAAATCAGAATTCAGAGTTGAATTAACGTTTGCGGATCGGAAGGTGAAGTTTTGTGCGAAATGCTGTTGAAAATCTATTCGCACTTAGTTAATTTTTGCTCATTTGGACGAGGGCTTGAAAGCATTACATGAGTTTATCAGCAAGGACTTGAGAGAAGGCTTGCTGTATTTAAAGAATAATCATAAGATATTGCAATTAGTATTAGAGACTCACTGGAAGAACACCCATTCCCCGAGATAAATCTTAAAACAACAAGGATAGTACTGGTCCCGATTGGGAAGATGTTTTTGGAGGCCACCCGCACAATCGACGTAATGAACAATATTGACATAATCCACATAATTTGACGGTGTTCTCACATCTAACGGTAACTATACAGCTGAAGTTTTGTACCTTTTTTTCCGTTTCTTTCCTTTTCTCTCTTCAATTTTTTTTGGTTTTTTTTTTTTTGGTTTTTTCATCCATTTGGTTTCTTCTATTCATCCAGACGTTTGAGCAATTAGAAATCGGGGTATTGCTCTCAACCCAATTAATGTCGTATTCAGCTCAGTACCCTTGAGCGAACATTACAAAGCCAGCTGTATGAATGGAAGGCAAGAAAAGCAGTCCTGAAATCAAAAAAAGGCTACTTCTTCAGCACTCCAAAATTCGTACTGTTCTTTCGTTAGATATAAATTATTTGATAGATTGTCGCCGCCGCAAGCCCCAAAAATAGCGCTGTACATTCCTTGCCTCCAAAAATGGATTACCTGACCCAAGGCAACCTGATAGGGCTAGCGGTGATATACGAGTTTTTGCCGTTGGCCGTACCTGCAAATGCATTATAAAATGCAATGAATGCAGTGATGACGCCAAAAACACCACCTGCCCTTGTGACACCGACCACGCCCGTGAACTCACCGGCAGCAAGAAGCACAAATGTAATTGTTAAGAACAGAAACAACGAGCAGAACGCCACAGTCGACTTCAACGTACACAAGGTCAACATGAATGTAAAGATGGCCCAGCCAGTCAAAAAGATGCCTATGGCATTTGCAAGCTGGCCCTCGTGGTCTTCATATGCCGCGGCTATGCCAAAGGCATCGATGTTGATGGCAGCGAATGAAAGCCAAAAGCCTCCGTACGATGTCAAGGCACACATGGCAAAAGTGTTCCCTACAAAGCCCTCCCAGATGCCAGCGCAAAACTGGGCAAAGCCGCCGTAGAAACAGGCCAATCCCACCACTACATTCGAGACCTTGATGCCCATAGCCTGAGCGTTGATCATAGACAAGACAAATGTCGTCATAGCAAAGCCACACAACCCGAGCGGAGATGGATTACCGAAATCACGCACGGGGTATGGCGCGTACCCAGGATTCAACGTACCCCCGAACGCCTGCATCAACTCGTGTTTGTGGTATGTGTTTTTCCCGATAGTCACATATTGGTCCGCGTCTCCGGAAGTCAAAATTTTCAATACGCCTCCGTCGGAATGCGCTTCCTTGTTTGAGTCAGCAGAGATGGAAGACATTGTGGAGGAGTGATTGTTTTATGTGCTGGTACCGAAACGCGTGAATAGCTTTAGAGAGATGAATGTTTTGAAAAGCGTGAGTAGCCGTGAAGCTTATGAGGCGTGAAGGCGTGAAGTCGTGAAGACGGGTATAAAAGTTCCCACAGGTGTCGAGAAGTTTACCTTCTGTACGTTTGTTCCGCGTCTGATGGAAACAAATACCGGCTGTAAAGCAGGTGCTGGCTAGATCTAATAGCTGATAAATCTAGAGCGAGTCGAATTTCGTTTGCGAGACGTGAGAGCGATGGCTATCTAGCTGCAAATGGGCTGGTGTCGTGCAATGTTGCAGATACCAAAAGATGTTTTGACAAGGTGGCTCAAGAACCGTCCTGCGAGAGAGTAAAGCCGAAAAGGTGAAGCCGAAAAAATAAGGTCGAAAAAGTAAGGTCGAGAAAGTAGTCTCGTAGATATACTGGAACCCGAACCCGGAGCCCGCTGCCGCAGAACGCAGCGAACAGGCCACTTATAAAATAGAATTATATGTGGGGAAGGCGGGCGATGGCATTCATCAGGCCTCTGCAGGCCGTGCACTCTTATTGCCGTTGCCTTGCGCGATACTAAGCGAGCGTCTCAGTGTGTGCGTGAGAGCTTCAAATGAAATAGCCGCACTGTGAAACGCGACGCCGGCTCACTGAGACTCGGTGCCGGCCGAACCGGAGTGCCCAGAAAAAAAGGCGATTGTTATTTTCAATGTCTCTTTTTCAATGTCTCTTTTCCGATGTCTTTTTTTTTAAATATGGTGTCTCTTTTTCATAGCCCTTTTTGTTCCCTGTGTTCTACGTTTACTTCTTATTTTCTAATTCTTCACCATCAATGATTTCATTAAATATCATTTTAGCATTATTACTTGTCGATCGAGCTTTTTTTTGGTCGACAGTTGCCAAGTAATGCAACGAGACTCGGGCCTCATGCGGCCACTGTTGAGCAGCTGGAGGATCTTGTTTTCGCCTGGGTGCATCATTGCGTAGTAATGTGTAGTATTGCATGGTATTGTGAAATGTGTTTCGTGGGCCGGTTAATTCCGTTCGGCTCAAGGCATACTCCGAAATATTCGCTGTCGTATACAGAGCTACCCCGCAACGTGTTTTTTATTTTGGGTTCCCGTTGAACCTTATTTTGGCGATCTGGCTGAATGGGCCAATGGACGACCCCACAAATCGCCGGCACTCCGCGCTGGTTCGGCACTTTACTGGTCCTTGAAGTCCGAAAAACTCCGGCCCGTTTCGCACGGCTAGACTTGTGGGGCCGGCTACGCATATTGGATGAGACAAGCCAGAAACTACATGAGAAGATTGTGTTTTTGGGGTTCTTTGTGTTTTATTTCGTAAGTTTGACTTGCTTTTTGAGCACTAATAGGAATCTATGAATATAATTTTCCGGTCGTGTTTGATTGTAATTGGACTTCTGTCTACCTTTATGCGAAAAAGCCAATGGCCACTATTGAAACTACTCGTTGTGAGCTAAGTTGTGAAACAAATGCTGAATAGATAGAGCTCGGTAAGTCGTCCTCTTTTTCTTAATTTTTTGTTTGTGGTACGTTCTTTCTTTACCCCGCATATCCATTCTTCCGTTAATCTGTTCTCTCGTAATTGTTTTTTTTTTTTATTGTGTGAGAATATTTCTACCCCACTATGCAAATCTGAGCTTCACTCGTAAGCTGGGATTTGCATGGCATTGTTTGTTTAAGTCTTTTGAGACGTACAGACAACAATATAAGCGTACTACAATGAATAGGCCCTCATATGAGACTAAGATTCTTCATTCATTTTCAAGCTTGTCTATGGTATTTGGTGCATATTCTAGTAATAAATAGTGATTGAAAATGATTGGTTTATAACATGCAATGAAATCTTGGAAACGCAAGCATTCAGTTCATGGAGCCGTCACAGGTAAATAATCAAACGACAAGTTTGAAATCGTTGCTCAAATTCTTGAATTTTTTCTTGCTCTTGCGGTGGCGGTGAACAATTCTCTTGTAGATTTGAGCAAACTTCTTGAATACTTTCTGCTCTCCCTGGTACAGTAGGCTCAAATTTGCAACGGCGGCGACGACGATTACAAAGTATGCCTGCGGCGACATATCGGTGAGTTGCATGAAATCGCCCCACCACGAGTCCTGCTTGATTTTAAAGAGAAGCGTGGAGAGCCCAAAAGCAAACACCAAATTGACCAAAAATGGTCTGTTCTTCACTATGGGCTCTCGGTATGGTGGCCCGGTGCTGAGGACAACGGCGTTCAAGATGTATTGCATATTGGTGAAAAGAAACAACACAGTGTTGTCCGACGATTTGACATCGCTATCGCTATCTGAGGGGAGTGGCTTGATGTACCAAGGTTGGCCCTGAACATAGAGCCAGATCCCAACTTGAAATATGGCGATGATGAAAATTTGGCATAACAAAGGAATTAAGACCTTCGGACTGACCAAATTTGCCGTCGGACGCTTCACCACTAGTTTTTGATGAGGCTTGGACCATGACATGAAGATGGCAAGTGGTAGGATGAGAAATAGATCGATGTATAAGAATTGGAAATCTCCCAAATTTGTCCCTCGTTTGTAAAGAAGACTCACTGTCACAAACTGTATCGCGGAATACAATGACATATACTTAAAACAGGAAAAACTTGTGACCAAAGAAGATCTTCCCTCTCGGATGACATCCAAGACACATGAGATCTCAAATATTCTCAGTGTGAAGGGTGCAGCAACAGACGCTTCAGCTTCGCTTAAGGAAATACCAACATCAGCTGCCTTTAGAGCACCGCAATCATTCGCGCCATCTCCACAAAAGCCAACAGTATAGTCTAGCTTTTGAAGCTGCTCCACGAGCTCGTGCTTCTCATCTGGAGACATTCTTGCGAAGATGTTGCACTTCATGAGAATGGTTTCTGTCAACTCTTGTCTCTGCAATTCGACCAATACGTATCGAAACACATCACCAGTCAAAGCCAAAATATACTCGTGCACGTCGTCGCGGATATCATGTGTTATTCTCTGAAGCGTGGTTGGGTCTAGTCTGTTCTGCAAATTGTGCATGTCCTCCCACACAAGACCAGTTCCACCCGAGCTCAAAAGCTCATCGTTGTTGGCAAATCTGGGAATGAAAACCTGGGTAACTGAGGGGTCAATTAACTCACATTCTCTGCCAACACTGACTGCTGTCAAGACATTGTCACCTGTACACATCACAGTTCGAATTTCTGCATCCCTCAACTGGTTCAAAGTGCTCTTCGTAGATGCCTTAAGCTTATTCTCAAAAATGATAAAACCGGAGAGCTTCAAGTCTTTTTCTGCATCTGTTCTCTCAAGGTTCTTGTATTCTTTGCCCAGAGGCAATTTCTTGCTAGCGCAGGCAATGACTCTGTAGCCACCATGTGTGTACTTGTGAAGCAATTCTTCGTAGTCTGATGGAATAGTAGTTGGGTCACATATTTCGATCATCACCTCCGGCGCTCCTTTGGTGAATACACAATTGCTGCCGTCTCTCTCGACCAACACAGACATTCTGCGCAAAGCAGCAACAAACTCAAACTCCTTGAGTATTTTGAAGCCAAGAGTTTCTTTCCCCTCGCTGTCATAAACAAGAGGAATCGACAATCCGCCAAACTCCTCAGTGAAGTTCCAGCCAGTAAATTCAAACATTTTCACATCCAAAGGATCCCCAAGAAGCCCATCGTCAATGAGGCGCAAGGAATGACAGGATGCCATGCACCCGAGAAGTAGGCTGTTACTTTGAACACTATTTCCGACGGCGGAACCAGCTATGTGACCTTGCGACAACTCCCCAATACTTGTGAGGAGATTTTCGAAAACGATTTCTTTTCTTCCATCAGCATTTTTAGTGGGATGGACGCCCAATATGTCTAAGCCATCTTCGGTCAAAGTACCAGTTTTGTCGAAGCACGCCACATCGATTTTACCACCGATGTTGATGCGTGTGGGAGCGATACAAAAGATCAGCTTATGTTTGAGTCTCGTGACCGCAAATGAAGTGCCGATGGTCAAAGTAGCAGGCAAAGCTGGAGGAACGACAATGGTGATGATATCCAATGCTCTCAAAATCATGATTCTTTTTGGAAGCCCTAGCTGAATGAAGTTGTAAGTCAGATAGATAAAGCCAATAAATGCGATGAGTGTCATGAAACCGATGTACTTGAACGAATCCTCGTAAAATTTAAAACCAGCCGGTTTAGGGAAGAGCATGGACCTAACCAAAGACCCCTTTGTCGTGTTGAAACCAGTTTTCACCACCATTGCAAGAACGGGCTCGTCGTTGGATGTCTTCATTTTGAGAAGCTTTGTGCCATTGTACAAGAACGAGCGTGTCAACACGGAATTCGTGAAATTGTCCGTGAGATGTTGAACGGTATCGTTAGTAGCAGAAGATTTAGACACAGGCACACTTTCGCCTGTCAACATGGACTCGTTGACCACGCACTCTCCGTTTATCAACAAGGCGTCGCAAGGGATGACAGACAACGAGGGGTCTACCTCAAACACGTCACCAGGGACCAAATTATCCGAGTCTGTTTGCGTCCAGAACCCATACCTCCACACTCTGATGTCACAAGTAAACAAGCTCATCTGCTTAAGACGAGCAATCGTTGACTTTGTTTCCACGAGAGTGTTAGCAATAGAGACGAGCGATATGATGAAGATGCAAGATGCGTAATAGTAGTAATCATCAGCGAGCCAAAGAAGGATAGAAAAGACCTGGAATATGTAGAACGGGTGCAACACTTCGTCGGCCAAAAGCTGGATGTTTGATTTCTCACGGATGTTTATGTTGTTCTTACCAAAGATCTCTGCACGTTGCTCTTGGAGAGTCTGGGAAGTACCCTCACGAAGATTCTTGA
>JAJLZY010000334.1:0-12180 GCA_030564885.1 Metschnikowia kofuensis (nom. inval.)
CGGGCCCTAAACCTTCCTCCTTACACTAGCCGCTGTGTATGGTAGTGTCAACTGGTCACTGCTTTACTTCGCGCCAACGCTCGTTTTAATTCACGAGCCAGAAGATCTTGGAGGACCACTCCCCCTAGCTCTTCTCGTCGGCGAGAAAGATAAACACGGCGAACTGTCTCAACGTACCAATTAAGGTTGCGTAAATATCGATTAAAGGGCTAAAACTATGACGAGATCATATAGATACCTCTCTCCAGCTCCCAATGAATGGACCTTTTTTTTTTTTGTCTGATTCATCTGATTAAAGGACTAAAACTATAACGAAATTATATAAAAACCTCTAACCAGCTCCCAAGAAACGTACCTAGTGTCGAACTCGGGTCGCCTCACGCCGTCACCACGGACCTAGTGCCAAACTCGAGCAACCTTACGACAGTATTAGAGTAAACAGGAACAATCAATTTTTATAATGTGTTCTTGACTTCTTGACGCAATGTTTGCCAGTTTCTATATCAGTCCTAGCTGGTTACACAATAAGCTTATATAATAGCTGAAATGTTTTTGAAGCAAGAAAATCCGTGATAGTTTAGTGGTTAGAATCCCCGCTTGTCGCGCGGGGGACCAGGGTTCAATTCCCTGTCGCGGAGCTTTTTGCAAATTTCATCTACCTAAAGGCTTCGCGAAGCTGAGTACTTTTTCCGGAACTGCAGAGTTCACGGATGTGTATCGCTTGATAGCAATAATGTGACCCAATGCTCTCGAATTCTAGATAGGAATACAGCCGGTAAAAATTTTCTTGCTTATTTTGAGTCTTTTGTTTTGAAGAATCGGACAAAATAGAAAAACGAAGTGATTGCAGCTTCAATGGTCTCTTGATATCCTCACGAGAGCTTTACCGATGGGCGCGAACGAACTTCTCAGGTAGAACACATGTACTATTGATAAATTAGGGTACACATATACTACTCTCTTGAATGATATTTAGCGTTGTGACATAACACAGCGTTTTAGAAATAGACAAAAAGTTTAAAGCTCAGTATAATAACAATTTAGGTTTGCTTTTCGCCAAGGCTTTCTTTATTACTATGCGTAATTGCTATCCCGAGAGGAGCTGGATCGTGAAGATTGTTAGGTGCCAGTGCGCATGGTGCGGTCCAGAAATTACCCGTAGTGAAAAAAATCAATTTCGGGCTCCAGCTTCATACAAATTCCAGGTAAGCTACAATGAGTCTTTTCGGTCAGCTGGGGCTCATAGCTCAGGTTGGGACATATATAAAAGGTCCCTCGGGGCTATTGGTTCATATCCGTACGGCCACGAAGAAAGTTTCTGGTTCGAAGACCAATAAAAATGACTCCGCAGGAAGAAGATTGGGGCCCAAGGCATACGAAAACCATTTTGTCAAGACTGGACAGATTATCATGAGACAAAGAGGTACTAAAATTCACCCTGGAGAAAACGTTGGGCTTGGTAAAGACCATACTATCTTTGCGCTAGAGCCCGGGTACGTGCGGTTCTACTTGGATCCATTCCACCCGTTACGTAAGTACGTTGGTGTCGCTTTAAAGAAAAATGTCCAGTTGCCCAAGCCCCATTTCGATCCTCGTTTGAGAAGATTCGGATACAAGCCTTTGAAATCAAGACTGGCCGATGTCGAGGCCGCAAGAATGTCTAGAAAAGAGCTTCTTGCACAACCAGAATTGAAGAAGAAGGCAGCCGAGGCAGCCAGAGACACCGAGCTGAAGATATCCGAGTACTCGGCGCGTATTTCTGAGTTGCTTCCCGAGTCAAGCGAATACGAGGTTTCTTCCGGAGCCGCCAGACTTCTTTTCATTGGCAGAAAGTTGGCGTTGGATGAGACCCATGCTTCAGCAAGCGAGCAAGCTACATACAATGCTATCCACGACCTCAAATTGTCACATAAAAGAGGCGAAATTTCAGAGGAGGACTTGCAGTCACTAAGCGCAAAGTACCTCTCTTTTGTGGAAAACTTCGACTCCAAGATTTCGATCGACTTCACTGGTCTGGTCCATACATACCTCGATTCCGAGTCCAGAGCTTCTAAGGTCGAGGAGATCACCTCAAAATTGAAGACTTTCAAAGACATAGCCATTGGAAACACCGAGAAGACCGAGATTTCAAAGCTTATTTCTGAGCCAGGGGTTTTTGGCAAAAAAGAGCGTCAAAGTTTGACGAAAGAATATTTGCCCAAGGTCTTGCCCGAGACTGTTCCTGGAACTGTGCTCGAAGGAGCCTCGAGCAAGAAACTCCCAAAAAACGCAGTTGTTGTTCGTACTTTCGACCCAGAAAACCGTACGGTCAACACCGTAGTGAGAACCAAAGATGCTTTCCTTCAGTGAGTGCATTATAGTCATGTAAATATAATCGAATCGGTCATTTGGTGTAAGTTGAGTAAGAAGCGAAACAATATTGAGCCATAATCCAGATTTACTTGGCAGTTTTTCTTGTTTATTTTCACTCTCTCTTTGTATAACAAAATTGATGCTACTATCTGAACTGCAGTACTTTACATTGCATAAAAAGATTTAGCTTTATAGATGCAATGTCAAACCTTGGGAGATTTTGGAGTGCTTACCTCGATTTAGTTATCATTCAAGTTGCGCGTTGACCCTACAGCTCAGAATTGGCTCCGGAGCCCGTTTCATGGAATACGTGATACTCTTTAAAGAATTTCTATTTGTGCTAATTTTCACAAAGTCGAAAGGAAACTCAACAATTTGCTGAACTTGCTGGTAACAATTAGCTGGACATGCTGATATATGATCTCGTGGACCTTTCCTTGGATGCCAGGATAGGAAATGCGAGCTTATATTCCGCTTGGCCCCAGGCCCAAATCCGCGATCCGCGAATCCCATGAGTCCTGCTGAAATTGCTGATAAGAGGCGGGGAGCGAAAAAAAATATCGTTGACAGCCTCGACTCATAAACCCATTCCTGGAAACCAATTTCGGCTTTTTTTCAGATATAAAATCAAAATGATCGGTCTTCCTCTCGACGATCTGCCCGAGAAAAGGAAACAGTATGGAGCTATTGGAGGCACAATTGCCATCTTGCTCGTGTTGCTTTTCGGCACGAACTTGTTTAATATCTTGAAGATTTATCTTGTGCCAATCAACGACAGCGGAATTTGCACAATATGGGATATCCAGAGGCCCGCTACTTATGAGTCCAATCAATCTAGCGTACAGGCCATCCTCAATTCTGAAGAATTCAGAATGTCTTCTGTGGAGGCATTGTCCGGTATGATCCAAATCGATACTCAGGTATTTGATGACCCTCCATCTGTAGATGAGGCTCCTGAGTACTGGAATAAGTTTGAGAAGCTCCACAAATACTTCGTCAAGACTTTTCCTGGCGTCTACAAAAATTTGGAGGTCAACAGAGTGAACACTTATGGGCTAGTATATGTATGGAAAGGATCTGACGAGACATTGAAACCCGTCATGCTTGCTGGTCACCAAGATGTAGTCCCCGTCCAAAAAGATACTTTGGGTGACTGGACATACCCTCCTTTCTCGGGCCATTACGATGGAGAATTTGTATATGGCCGTGGAGCTGCTGACTGCAAAAACACTGTGCTGGCGATTTTCCAAGCCTTGGAGCTTTTGACTAAAGACGGATTCAGACCAGAGCGGACAATCGTAGTGGCCTTGGGATTCGACGAGGAGGTCTCGGGGTTCAATGGAGCCCGCTATATTGGCCAATTCTTGCAAAAACGGTTCGGGGAAGACTCGTTCTATGCCATTATTGATGAAGGATTCGGCCTTACGGTGGACGACACTACTGGCCGTATTATCGCCATGCCAGGTACCGGGGAAAAGGGATATTTGGATGTATGGGCCGAGCTCATTACCCCAGGTGGCCACTCGTCTATTCCGCCCGACCACACCTCTATTGGAATCATGGGGGAGTTGCAAATGCTCATTGAGAGAGACCAGTATGACCCGATTTTCTCTCCCAAGAACCCGACTTTTGATTACATGCAATGTCTTGCCAGACACGCCAAAAGCTCCATGAGCACAAAACTTCGCAAGTCGATCTTGCGGGCCGGGTACGACAAGCTTGCAAACTCTTATGTGGTGAAAACGTTGACCAACTTCAAAGCTACGAAGTATCTCATCCAGACATCTCAATCGATGGACATCATTTATGGAGGCGAGAAAGTCAACGCTTTGCCAGAGAGCGTCAAGCTTCTCACAAACCACAGAATCGCAATTGAAAGTAATGTCGCCGATGTTTTCGACCATTTTGTCACGCGCGTGGTTGAGGTTGCCAAGAGACACGGACTCGGAGTCAAAGCAGGCGACAAGACTCTTATCAAGCAATCTGGAAACGGAGAGTTCGTGGTGAGAGACGCTGGCAAAAGCTTGGAGGTTGCTCCACGCACGCCCATCAACGACAACGTGTGGAAATCTTTGGTTGGTGTCACCAGGCATATCTACGAGGATCTTGTGTTTCCAGAAATGAAGGAGCCCATCATTGTGGCCCCCGCGATCATGACAGGCAACACAGACACCAGACACTACTGGAAGCTCAGTAGGAACATTTTCCGTTACACCCCATTCTTCTCCAGAAGTTACACGGACGAATACAAGGTTCATAGTGTTGACGAGAAGATGAGCGTGGACAACCACTTGCGTGTGGTTGCGTTCTTCTACGAGTACTTGCAAGTGGTGGACAACAAGGAGACGGAGAACTGAATGGGATTCCCGGACTTTGATTTCCGAGGCTTTTCGAACAGAAAAAGAAAGAAAAATGGTTGAAGTTGATCTTTTGAAAAAAAAAGCAAACGAGTAAAGTTTCTTGATTTTAGCACTCTGGACTATGTAGGCGACAGACACCATGTAAACGACATTATTTTGACTTCTTTAAGAGTAAAGAGCATTGTCCGGTGACAGGTTTGAGAACACCTCGTACCTTCTCGATAAAAATGTATCACCGCCAATACTTTTGGAGTGTTTGAAAACGATAGAGCTTCATGTCCCTGAGTTGAGAAACTCTCGCTTACTTGTAGCTTCGAGGGCTAATTCGATTGATGTTACATTTTGTATACGCGTTCCAGATTGCAACATGAGTAGCTCGAAAATCACGAACCTGGTCTTTCGTTCACTTGACAATAAAAATCTCAAATTTCAAGAAAGCACCGAAACAGCTGAGTCTTACCACTGTGACTGATATTCAACTATAGGGTGTCAGCATCCAGTGGTTTGATGATGCCAAATCGAGAGGAGTATTTGAAAAAATTGCAAGAAAATGCCCGAAAATGAATTTCTCAAACTCACCTATTGATCGAGTGAACTTTCTGGCATCAGCATAGTATTGAGCTAGGGGCGGTCACTAACAGAAGACACCACTATTCCGATTTGAAGAAATAGAGATATAGAGCACAGCCCTCGAAGATTAAGGCTCGAAGATTGCTCTGCAATGTCCCGAAACGAACTATCAATTATGTGGCAAACCCGTAGATTTAAATAAGCCGGGATAACCTGAGACTCTCGTTTCGGGTAAACCACCAAGTGTGCCCCAAATATTGACTCACAAGCAGAAATCAATCCCCCTGTTATTTCCAGGGCTCCTTTTTTTCCGATATCTTCACCTGTGTTCTTTCCGATATCTTCATCTCGTTTCTTTTTGGAATGTTCATCTTCTTTCTTTGTGGAATGTTCATCTCCTTTCTTCCCGAAATCTTCACTGCCTTTCAATAGATCATTCTCTTCGATCTCACCTCCCCACCTTGACCTGTCTCGACTGGTCCTACACCATAGACTCCATGTAACCGTTTATTTGCTATGCTAAAGTACAAAAATTCCTCGAATACAAGCAGCCTCTAGCTGATCTCCTTCTTCTCCAACGGATTATATCTCAAAAACTTCTCGATCAAGTCGACGTGGGTCAACACCATTCTTCTACAGCAGTATCTCTTCAACTTGAGCTGGTCCAAGGCATCTCCCTCAGTCAAGGTCTCGTCCTGCAACAATGTCAAGTACGTCTCCCACTTATCCCCAACGACCTTGCCGCACGAGAAACACCGGATAGGAATGATCATGATGTAGTATGGTATTTAGACAAGGGCAAGTTATGACAGAAGCGAAGGTCGCTTTTTCAGACTGTTTTTTTCTCACACCCGCACTGGCTTCCTGCCTCTTCAGCTCGCTCTCTCGCACTTGCAATGAGCAGAGATCGCCAGGCAAAATCCACCCCAGGATGCACGGGTGTGCGCATCCTGGCATCGCTTCATCTAGATGCGTCCTCATCACCGGAAATTTTTCAGCCAATAGGCCTTTCGAAATCCCCCACAGACCCCGACCCGAGCCGTTGCCTTTACTCCAATCATACAATGGGCCGCTCTCCAGAAAAATGGACAAAGTCGTTGGTGACCGGCGGCAACCCCAAGACGTTTCCCGGGATGATGTCGCCGCCTGCGATCTCTACGTTAGACGGGAAGCACTTTATCATTTGCATGTCCCACCAGCTCCGCATCTATTTTCTCCAGACGAGGCAGTGTGTGCGGACCGTGGATGTGGACCTCTCGCAAGCCGTGGCGTTCCACTTGGACCCCGGGAGCGAGAACCGCGTGGTGGTGTTCACGCCCAGCAAGATCTTCTATGTGAACTGGAAGGAAAAACTCGACAACCCTATAGTGGCCACGCAGACCATCAGCCCCCCTTTTGAAGGGCTCAAGTCCGTGTTCAAACTCACGCCCTCGGCATACTATGCTGCCGCTGAAGAAGAGTCCCGCCTCGTCCTCTACGTCATCGACAGAGAGACCGCCGTAGCCACCAAAGTATATGAGCTAGATGCCATCAGTCTCCACTCTGTTTCCTCCGACGGCCACAAGCTAGCGGTTGTTTTTGAGGCCGGAGACGCTGCCCTTTACGACATCTCTGCCGCCGTCGCCGAGCAAAAGGCCAGCGCCGAGCCCTCTCTCATTTCTGCATCCATCGAAGCCACCAAAGAGGCATTCCAGGGCCCCTACAAACAGGCGACGTGTGTGTGCGTGTCGCGGTCTGGCGTCATGGCGATCGGCACGCACTCCGGCGCCATCAAGCTTCTCCACGGCGGCTCTTCCACGGGCAAAACCCGCAGGGACCTCCGCTGGCATTTCGACCCGGTCGCAAGCCTTGCATTCTCCGACGACGAGGTCTACCTTGTCTCCGGAGGCAACGAGAAAGTGTTGGTGTTCTGGCACTTGGAGATGGACCGCACACAGTTCCTCCCGAGGTTGGCGGGGCCCATCGACTGCATCTCGGTCGACCGCAACCGGCCCGACCTCTACACCGTTGCGCTCAGGGTCTCTGAAGACCCACCTGCCTACGAGATCTTGGCGGTTCTGGCGGTGGACTTGGTCTCGCGGTTCTCGGCCAGCCCCTTGCGGCCCAACTTCGCCGCGTCCGCGCGCCAGGCCGTCAAGGTGGCCCGCCAGAAGTACCTGGCCCACGGGAAAGACCCCAAGGTGCTCCGCCACGACGTCACCGCCCCCGTGGTCGTGCACCCGACGTCCAAACACCTCTACTTTGCGCGCGGCTCCGTCGTCCAGGCGTACGACGTTGTGCGGGGCGAGCAGGCATTTGTCCAGTACATCGTGCCGCAGTTCTCGGTGGGGAAAGTCCGGGGCGAGCACCAGCTCCAGGAGCCGTCTGTGTCTGCGCTCGCGTTCACCGAGGACGGCCTGTGGATGGCCACCGTCGACTCCATGCCCACGCTGGACTTCGACAACTTGATGCTGAGAAAAGACGTGTCCTTTGCGCTCAAGTTCTGGCACTGGACCGACTCGTCGTGGCTGCTTGCGCTGAAGATCGTCGACCCGCACGGCGCAGGAGTCGAGGTCGGCGCCGTCCTCTCCCAGGGGCAAAAGTCTTTTACAACCATAGATCTGCAGGGCGGCATCCGTGTCTGGAAGCCCAGAGCGAACCATATCGGCGGCCCGAAGCCCGCCGCCAACGCCGCCAACGCCGCCAGCGCCGCCAACGCACTGAAAAAAGCCCCTCAGACGGTCTGGACGCTCCGCCGGGCCAGGCCGCCCGTGGTGACGGCCGCGCCAGTCGCGGCATGTTACTCTCCCGACCAGTCGCTTTTGGCGGTTTCTCATGGTCCTATCGCCAGACTCTACGACCCTGAACTGCTACATGCCACAGACTTTGCTCTTCCAGCAATGGACGCGCCCATAGAGAAGCTAGCCATTGTGGGCAACTTCTTGCTCATTGTGTCGCAGAGGAAAATGACCGTTTTCGACTTGGTC
Source organism: Metschnikowia kofuensis (nom. inval.) (assembly GCA_030564885.1). NCBI lineage: Eukaryota > Fungi > Ascomycota > Pichiomycetes > Serinales > Metschnikowiaceae > Metschnikowia > Metschnikowia kofuensis (nom. inval.). Next base: position 8,249 of record JAJLZY010000334.1, read on the forward strand.
TCGTCGTGCGAAACAGACTTGTCCGTTCAATTGGGCTCTCCGGGAGTGGGCAACATCGTGGCGGTCGACTCTACAAGGCAGCTCATTGCGGTGGCAACCAACCAGTACTGCTCCGAGCTGGGCTTCTCGCTCAGGGGCAAGATCTTGCTTTTCCGCCCGGATTCCGTGTCCCCCGTCCACACTATGCAACATACTCAGGCGATTGCATCTTTGGTCAGCACGCCTTCCGGGTTCATGTTCGTAGACACCGACAGCCGCATAGGCGTTTTGGCCCCTGGAACGTCGCTGATGGCCGACGAGGACCTGGAGGACTTGACTGCACAAATGAGTAAGATGTTGGTCAGTGCCCAGGCCACTGCAAACATCTTGTTTGCTCGTTCTGCCGAGGAATCCACACTTCCGGGTGTGACTGAAGACATCGATAACTGGACCTCCCACAGGGCAATTGATGTTGCGGTGTTGCAACCTATCTTCTCGAATGTGGAGGGTGTGAGCTTGGACTCATTGTTCGAGAGGGTAGTCAGAGCGGTGCAGTAGAGTACGCTTTTGGATCTCCCACCAATCAATTGCCGCCCGTGGCTCATATAGACCCCGCATCAAATGTACATTATCTCATGATTCTCGGACGCACTTGCACGTATATATATTCTCATGATACTTGCACGTATCTAGATTCTCATGATACTTACACGGAATTAGATACTGATGATACTCGCAGGATTTAAGATTCTCATGATATTTGCAGGAACTTAGATTCTTATGATACACTCTCATGATATTTGCAGATATTTACATTCTCATAATACTTGCAGGTGTTTACATTCTCATGATATTCACACGTATTTCCATTACCACCATTTGCCAGACAGGCTGGCCTCGCCTTTATCTCCACGGAGTGCAAGCACCCCTTCAATCTTGCCGAGCGCGGCCTCGAGTAGATCCTTTCTCTCCTGAAGCTCGATGTGTTTCCTCACTTTAGGGTCTTCCTTGGCGAAGCTCTCGAGCTGGTCCCTCGTCATGTTATTGAAGAACTCGTCGTCGAGCTTGCGTGGAAAATTGTAGTAGAAGTCACTGAGGAGCTCGACATTCAAAAACAATATTGCCGTCGAGGTAAGTTTGGTCGAAACGGCATCGAGAAAAATCTCGGGACACTGGTATTTATTCTCCTTGCTTCTGCATTTCTTTGAGTTTTTCACAAACTGATACCTCATTTTGAGTAGCTTCATCCGCTCCTGTAGGAATAACGCATACTCACCAGTTTCCATGAGCGCCTTTGAGAAGCCTAAAGCCTCTCGCGAGTCGATAAGCTCGTCTGCTTTTCTCGACGATTTGAGTTTCTCCAAATATCTCATCACTTGCAGCAACTTTCTCCCGCCGATTTGCTTCTTGAGGAGCGACTGGACATTATCACACTGTCTCATTTCCTCCCGAAGTAGCTCGACGGCGTTCTCCTTGCTGCTCGCCCACTCCCTGTCTTCAATCTCCACCTCATATTTGTAAGGCTTTATGCAGTTTTCAACTTGATCGGCGGTGAAATAGAACTTTGTTTTGAGAACCGCTTTGGCGGAGTCCTCCACAACTTGTCGAGCCATGGGATGGTTTGCAAGCTGCGTGCTCTCGACTAAGTTGTTGACTTCTGTCACCATGGCTTCGGAAACTAGGGATGTTGACAAGCGGCCCACGCCAAGCTTTGTCAACGAACTCGAGGCCAAGTCCAATTTCCTGTGCCAATAACTATCATCTTCCACGCTGGCAAGCTGACTCAACTCTCTCAAGTTTGGGTCTGACGACAGGTACTGAAGGTCTTTGATGTCAGAGTCTGAATACTTGTTCCAGTACCGCTCGGCTAAAAGGTCAAGAACCTTTTGATCCAACTCATTTTTCAAAAGCGATTTGAGCTCACCACGCGAGAAGTTTTGGCTCAATTCCTTTATGCCCAACTTCAACATATCGATGTTGTTCGCCAAGTACATTTGCGGGGTGAGAGGACGATCGTTGAACTCGACTTTGAACTTATAAGATGTCTCTTCGAGCTCGCGTTGTATAGCAAGATGGGTCGGGCGGAGAGACGCCGACATCGACTTCTCCAAGACCTTCATAAGCTTCTTTTTCAAGTTCCTGGAGCCCGTCACAGTGCCTGTAAAATCATCCCTTTTCTCCTTGAAGAAGCTGAACTCGAAGTTTTGCTGGGCGACATAAGCTTGGAACCCAGTCACTTGCTTCCGGCCAAAAAGGCCCGACGCTGCTGCTTTGGCAGTAGAAGGAGCCTTGGTTATGACTCCCACATAGCCCATTTTGAGTGGGTATTTTCTGTTGAGCAAGATTCCACGGGCCTTCTCGGGATCCACCAAATCAATCTTGGTGATAACCCCCACGGTTCTTTCGCCTCTGGGATCAGCCAATTTTGCCGCCCGCAACGCCGAGGAGTTTGCCAAGTCCACGTCTGCCGCGGAGATGGCGAGAATGATATTTGGGGCCTCGAGATAACGGTTGCAAAGGGCCCTGATCTTCTGTTTGAGCTCAGTTGGCTGATCTAGCGCCTCTATTTGGATGTAGCCCGGGAGATCAACCAAGGTGAGATCAGGGACTCTAGGGGACCGGATCGTGATCTGGATCGGGTCATTAGACACACATTCACTCGCGGGAACAGCCATATTGAGGTCAAACAACGTTTTCTGCACCTGCTGGAAATCGGTGATATTGAACATTTTCAATGCGGGAAATTCTGCGCTTTCACTAGCAGAATCTGGCGAGTTCACGAGTGTCAATTCAATGGGGCGTCTAGTGACCATGTTGTTCCCCTTTGGCAAAAACTCATGACCTACGATCGACTCTAGCACAGAAGATTTGCCGCTGGACTGAGATCCGACAACGACGATCGAGGGGAGTTTTAGCGTGTCGCTTTCGCTATCGACTTGTGTGAGGATGTTTCGAATCTCGATCATTTGTCTTGTCAAGTTGAGCATCTCGTCGTTTGTCTCGTCGTTACTCAAATCTAGCGTGTCGTCTTCAGACTGGTCTATGAGCGTTTCCTCGTCAAACTCGTCGAATTCGTTGTCTTCTCCCGCCGAAGACTCGTTTTCATCTGTACTGAGTCCCATGGCAGCGGCAGTAGCTCCTACGGCGGCGGCGTCCTGTCCATTGCCATTGCCCCCTCCACCGCTCGATCCAGAATTGCCGCCGCCGTCGCCCCCAACCCCTGAATTTTTCAAAAACTGGCCGGTTTTGTCGAAGAAATCTGCAGTGAAGTCTTTGATGGATGCGATCTTATCGCTTGTATAGCTCGAAGCCTGTTCTACTTTGTAGGCAACGTAAGTGCCTCCGGCGGCTAGGCCTCCTCCGATATATCCGGGGATTTTTGCGGACCTTGCCAAAATCTTTATGAATCCGATGTTTCTGTGTGCCACTAGAAGGTTTGCCTTCGTGACTCTGGAATTTGATAATCGCCTGTGGCTGGCAATGTGTGTCAAGTAATTTCTAGTAGTTACCCGGCCGCGTAGAGCAGGGGTATTTATTCGAGCAAATGCTCCCTTAGAAATCATTCTAAAAATGCCAGGAATTGTAGGTTCAAGATGCAAACTTATGGGGAACATTGCCATATACGATATAGGCAAGGGTCATATCACGTGAATGCGCAACGGAAAATCAAAAAATATAAGTGCCCCCTGCCAGAATCGAACTAGCGACCTTTGCATTACAAGTGCAACGCTCTACCACTAAGCTAAGGAGGCGGGATGAAAAATCGGGGGTGTGTGTCAACCAGAACGAATTAAAAGATTGTTAGTACTCTTACAACTTAGTGCATAATTGACGTGAAATAATCGATTAAAATTGATACTTTTGATCTTAGGACATAGTTCATACGAAGAAACACAAGCAGTGAATCTGAGGGGTGTTTTTGGTTCTTCAATCAGATGAAACAAAAGAGAACA
>JAJLZY010000335.1:0-12096 GCA_030564885.1 Metschnikowia kofuensis (nom. inval.)
TGAGGTTCGGCAATGGCGCGGATCAATTGATGGAAAGCAGAAGTTTGAAGGTTGGTAGGAAAACGAAACGAAATTTAATTTAAATTAGCAAAAACATTAGATCTTAAAGCTGATCGATATTTTTAATCATGATCGTGTTGCCGAGGTCGGAGAATGGCGCTCATTTGCCTCTAATTTTGTCTGCCATTACGTCATTTGATGCCCGCACTTTGCACATAGTGTTGCTTATGCTTGTAGTAGGTTAATGTCACGATATGCTTGCGGTCTTGAGATTGCGTCTGCTAAACGAGAAATCCAGGTGTCTGTTGGAACTTGGAAAGTTAAATACTGCTTCTTTTTTTTTTTATTTCTGTTAGCCTACCACGCAACAATTTTGCTCGAGCTGGAAAAATATACTACAATGAGTAAACCTCAAAACTTTCCGTGCCCACTAAAAAATAACAGTTAGTGAGGGTCTGAGTTCTGACATAATTTTCAAGGATAATTTTTCCGTGGTTTTCCATAACTAAGGATTTCAACAAGCATTTATGTATGAGTGAATCCCCATGGCTCTGATCAGCTCCTCTGATATCATCCTATAGTATCTTTGCAGGGTTTTCATTTGCATCCAAGTCAATCTAAAGACTTGTTATGGGCCTCCCAAGTCGATTAGTTTGAGACATTACTTGGACTATTCTTGGATGATTTATTTTTTGTCTTTTGAGCTCAGGTTAGCTTTTAATGCTGCAAAACAGAAAAAGAAAGGAGTCTTTTAGTGCATCAGTTGATGTAGATCTGCATCGTATCACAAAATCCTAGAATTCACAAAGTCTTCCAGAAACGACGGGTCATGTCGTATGCCTATGCTCAATTCAAACGACATCTAGCTAGAAATAGAAAAGAACCCCATTTCCACCATTTCTTTAATTCTCATCTACTTTTTTGTTATCAGAAGCTATTCATTAAGCATTATATAAAAGGTAAAGCATGCCAAAAGCAAGCATATAATTGGGGTCTGCGTACTGAGCACTAACGCCATTGCTGGAGGAAATTTGGTGGTTTTCGAATGAGCTTGCCTCAAATCAAAGATCCACTGGAGTTTTATGCTGTTCAAGCAGCTTGTTTGACTCATTTCCATCTTCAACAAGGCGAATTCTTCATGCATCAGTCTCGTCAGATGGGCCGATTTTTTGCGGCCCGGTATTTTTAGTTTTTTTTTTTTTTTTCTTTTTTTTTTTGTTATAACTCAAAATTGTTCTTATAATAGTCTCTTTAAAGTTTCTCCACTTTCGACCGCCGTCTTCTTCGTGGATCCTGTCTATTCCATAGCTTGAATTCTACTCACTTTTGGCAATGCCAAATGCTGCCCCAAAATCGAGTTTTGAAATCCCAAATGGAAAACAGTCTTTTTCATCACTGAAACCATTGACAGTCTGTCTCGAAATGCATCTCAAAAAGGGCACCCCATTGCTAAGATACGTTGAATCTGCCGTTTCCTCGACCAAATCACCGCTTCTGAGAGTCAGGAACTTCGAGGATATAGATTCAATGTCGGATGCCCCCAAACGTTCATAACTAAAACAGTCGTCGAATATATCGGCCACCGTTCTGTAAATCTGGAGCTCGGGACAAGTATAGTCACTGTATAAGGAGCCCAGAAGTACCTGCTTGTTAGTATAATCGACCCCACTTTCATTGATAAGTGAGGTCGTGAAAGTGCTTGACTCGGCTTTTGTAACCGGGTCTGTTTGAGCTGCCTGGAAAGAACCAGTCTTCTTCAAACCACGAGAATGGAATATTTCATGGCTGCTAGTAATTTCCAGGTCAGCCTTTGAGTAGAAAGTCGAAACTTTTTGACCCTTCTCGAACTTTGTGCTCAATCCACTTTTTGTGCTCAGTCCGAGTTTTGGACCCAGTGCTAGGTCCAGCAAGCTCCTTCTGAAATTCGAAAGAAGTCCTCGCTTTGAAGCCAAGACGCTGAATATGGTCTTGGTCAACAATTTGATGCTTTGGTTAGTATATGAGGGCGAAACCTTGCAGCCACTGGTTTTGTGACCAGTAAAAAGAGGCTCCTCAAAAGCACTATCTTCAAAGTCACTAGCTTCGTAGCTGCTAGTTTCACAATCCAAATCCGACTCATCGAGTCCACTCACTACTTCCGAAGTAGAATCAGTGTCACAATAAATCCCGGAGTGATCCTCGTATTCGCTCTCACTCTCACTTTCCTCATAATCGCTCGCCTCGTAGCTTTCACAAAAGACCACAAGGCTTAATTCCATCAAATTGATCAACAATTTGTGAACGTAAGTAGTGGCTGCATCTTTCACCTTTTGTTTGACTTGCTTTCGTCTTGTTGAAGGAGTCCTGATGTTTGTGGCAAAATGCATTTTGGGCGAAGTTGCAAACACGTTTGCAGAGTGAATAGGAGAAGCCATTCTAGGGAACAGATCGAGCTTAAAACCTTCTGAAAGCTTTTTCACTTTTTTCTTCACGCCTTGCTCAAGAGTGAGCTTGGCCTTTGCTAACTTTGGTCGGTAGGACAGACCAAAACCTTCATTTTTGAAGCGCATCCAATCTGGTCTGTGGCAAACCTTTTTGCTATATGATTTGATTCTTTCCTTCAGTCTTGATCTCCAACCAGAAGAAGGAACTGAGGAAATTTGCTGTTTGTCCTCAAAGCAAAGCTGTTGAGGCTCAAAAGTCTCTTTGTGTTCCTTGGCCGTATGACGTCCTAATGTTTTAAAAACATTGAATCCAAGTGGAGGACCCTCGGGAGAGATTCCACAGTTCTTAACGCTAAGTGTTTCGGAGGAGAAAGAAGCAATTGACAGGGCTTCGACCCCGTAGAGATCTGCCCCGGCGGCAGAATCAGCAGCAAAGAAAAACAAAGCGAAAAGAGATTATCTGTGGATATAGCCTGGGGGCAAAACCAGGTATAAAATTGGGAATCTATCAATCAAGAGAGGTAAAGTAAATGCTCAGCCTTCTTGATCGGGGAAAATCGGGGTTCTTTTTGGTGTTCTCTCGAAAGTTCTTTGAGTACTTCAAAAAGAATATGTGTGATAAATGGTGACAAAGAGAGCGTAAACCTGTCTTCATTTTTGTACCCATTGGAGGAATTCTCACGAAACTCATGGATGCAAAAAAAAAAAGAAAAAAAAGAGACTTGGAAACACGCCTTGAAAGGAGACAAGCGAAGGACGGAACCCCAGTACGGGTCGTTGTTTTCACAAAACAAACTTCAGGATTTGAAGAATGGAAAAAAATGATTGCTCATACTTTGTGTCTAGCATTAATTGATTGATTATAAATGCTTTGGAAAAAAGACGGCACTTTTTTTGCTCTTGCAAAATAAGCACACCCAAACTTCTCTCGCACGGGGGAGCACAGATATTTTGCAGCCGCAACCAAAAGGTGCGCACGATCGGTGGTTATGTGCAGGCACACAAGTCATAAAAAGTCTTCGAGTCGACTTTTACCTTTTTCCACAGTGTTGCATTAATTGTCAAATATCTAATACAGAGAGAGCAACTAGCTTTTTTGTTGAATAGTTTTGAATATTTCTAATCTCTTTATTTTTTCCCTGTTTTTAGGGGTGAACAGCCAAGGTGCTGGGTGGAATAACAGTCCTTATACATCACCTAGTTTATAGGGAGAGCCCACCTGACCTTTCGATATCTCATATAATATTTCACCGAGCTTATGGTTTATGCCGAGTACCTTATCATATGCGCAGAAGGATTGATATCAGCCTAGATAAAACCTTAAAAAGTAGACCTCTTCCTTTTTTTTCCGCAAGATCACTCCTATAGAAGTAATATGATTATTGGAATCTCTGATAGCTCCTCGGGCCGAGTCGATGATGTTAGCTTTTGCGAAACGTATAACATAGTAAGTAGAATCTACAACTTTAAGTTTGCCGCCGTCGTGGTCGTGGCGCTTAAAATTATTTAGATATTTTCGGCCGCCATGGTTCTGGCAGGCGCCTTCTTGCTATTGCTGTTGTTGAAACATGTCCGCAAGCCATGAAGAAAGAAGATGTAGGCACAGAAAAGAAGAAAAAAGAGGAAAGTCGAAGAGAGATGAAGAAAGCTCGGAGGGAGTGGCAAATGTTTTTTGATCTTTTTAGTTCTTGGTCATGATTGAAAAACAGTTGCAACTAATTTCAATTGTATCACTAACTTTTATTGGCGTATGCTGTTGAGCATATCAGAAAATTGACTGAGTGTTCGGATTCGTGTGTGTTCAGGTCTCGTACGAACTTTTTCCCATACTACTTTTTGACAAGAGGGAATAATGTCGGCTGGAACCTATTGCTTTGATCAAAAAATAAAATACGATGCTAGAAGAAGTTTTTTTTCTCTCTTTCTCTTTCTGTATCACCTTCCCTATCAGAAAAGACATACTTTCAAATGGTACAACAAATGGAACTTCCACAGCACAGCGATGGAAGCTTGACCCATCTCCTGAAAATGAGCCCTGTTTTCTCATCGTCCGATACAGATGATGATATTTATTTCGGGAGTGTATTTTTTTATAGGATCATCGTGGAGTTTTTGGCCCTTGCGATCTGCTCCACTATCTGTGCCCTTTTCCTCTATTTTACAACGGGAATATCTGCTAAGCTTATCAAAGCGGCACTCACAAGGTACAGCAATAATCTTACCCGGTACCCTTCGGCATGATTTCGCTAAAACTTGGAGCCTCTGCAGGGAGTCTAACCTTCTGACTTTGCGCCAGATTTGATCAGATGAGGTTTCAGCAAAGGATTTATTTTTGACGGATTGAAATTGGTTTATATATGTATAATTTACGTAACAAAAAATATAAAGCGAAAGCATTAGAACATTATTTGCAAAAGTATAAGTCTTAGCACCCCAATATTATCTTAATTAATCGGGTACTGACTGTCCTGTTAAATATGATTTGTTCTATGCGAGTCAGTACAATTTCTCTATGCTTAATCTCAAGGGTTAATCTCTGTCTCCAAACTTTTGGAACCGAATGATCCACCAAACGATTCTCCACTTTTTACCTGAAAATGAATAACTCCAAAGTCCACGACGAGGAGCTGACTGTCGGCTCCCAAGTACAGGGTCTGAGCTCTGATCAATTGGTGTTTCCGAGAAAAAGAGACGAGGTTCTTTCCAGCATTTGTTTGGCAACTGCCTATTTGACTCTATGGTTCATCTCGCTTGTCCTTGGAACCACCCTCTGCTTTGCGTTTGCAAGACTCTTGAGGTTTATTCTCTGAGCAAGAGATAGAAAACAATCTTTGGGCACCAGCGGAGAGAATCTCGGCATTTTAGTTCTTGTTGATTGACACAAAGGTCTGGAAGTCATCTCGATCTTTTTTAGCCAACTGAAATTTTGCACCACTCTTGACTTTTTGTTTGTCACTCTCTCTGATACATAGAATGCCTCTGTCTGGTTATTTTGAATAAAATTTATCAAATGCTTTATTGAAAGAAATGGAAACCGGCTCTACTTGGCTGCTCGATTCAAAAGTGTAGTTCTCTAGTAAAGTAGGTGAACTTGGATTCTGGTATGATGGGATCCGACTGAAAAAGTAGCGCTTTCGGAAAGTAAAAATGTTTCATACTTATTTCTCGTTTTTTTAACCCCTTCTCGAGAACCAAAACTTTTTCATTACCCACAGCAATGACGAAATCTAATTTGGAGACGTATGAAATGAACAATATCCCAACTATCCCACAAAACACCACTCCTCCTAGACCGGCGCAACAAAAAAGTTCACCTAAAGCTATGGCTGTATTTTTGAGTGGTTTGAAAAGCATTATTTTTTTTGTTGCTCTTTTCAATTTCGTGGTGATTTTTCTTCTTGTTCTGGGCTACACCATCTATGGAACGTTTTACGTGTTGTATAAGATCTTTCCCCCTTCTAGGAAATACTAGGAAATTCAAGGGCTCAAAATATACTTCGAAACTGCTTAGATCAGCTATAACAGGCCTAATTATGTACGTTAAGAAAACAGATAGCTCTTAATACAAATAAATAGACGATATTCCTTTTCTGATTCTATGAATCTCCATTATGTTAATAAAGTATAATTCTGAATATACCTCGATTTGATCTCCAGGGACTTCGGAATTATATCATCACATGGACATTAGGAGATCTCTGTGGAATAAAAACTTCATATTTGCCTGTCCGTGTACTACGTGGATCAGTGATTATCACTGCAAATATTGTCACTATAAAGATTGTTTATTGAGTGGGCTGACTTCAAACTTTTACGCCCAATTTTCAAAAATTGTGGATTGTGACATCGGACTTTGTTCCAAGAGGAAAGACAGGGGCTAGTAGAGACTGTCAGTAATACAACAGGTATCAAAAATAAATCTTGGCAGGAAGCCAACATCATAATCATGTCATTTCAAGGCTGGAGACAGCTGGTTGAGGCAGTTTGGACTGTGATCAATGATGTAAAGATGTACCTGGCATGGATTGTTCGTCTGATGGACCCAAGAGAGTCTGAAAGAGTCTGAAAGAGTTGAATAGAGCTGAAGCTTGTGGAACAGCTATTCTTAGAAAGAAGCCTGTATCTTTACGATACTTGACGTTTGTGCCAACAATCGAATTATTCCAGATGTTTCATCCAGGATTATGTGTGGTGGGATGAGACATGAGGTTATTTGCAAGTCGCCAATCTTTTAGTTTCGAGAAATTTCAGTATATCATCTAGATCCACTAGGAAGCATGAGCATGAAGCAGCGTGCTGACGATCTCGCATTCTTACCTTGAACTCAACCCGACGCTTACGGCTTCTACAGCGAAACCTTCCAAATTTGTTATTTTGAACAGCAAGAAAACCCGTTATATTCGCATTTCGCTTTCCTCTTCTTTATAGATTATAGATCGCACAAAAAGCCACACTTAAAGCCAACAGTCAAAAGGCAGAATCTCATATTTCCGAAGAGCAGGCATAAGTTTCATGAAGTTAGCTCACTCAATCAAAAGGAAAGAATATAAATCGTTTCTCACCTTTTTAACAAGCCACGTTCACTCAGATATCAATCCGCAGTCTCCTCGTTTTCTCACGATCTGGTCTCATAAATACCTGCCGAAACATCTACTATAAGGTCCTCGCACCACTTCAAAAGACGGTCTTTCTCTTCCATTTTGCGGACACGCTCATTTTCGGTCTCCTCCAACTCAGACATAAGCTCGCTAATCATTTTGAGTTGGGTTTCAGGCAACGCCCCGATTCCAGGAAGAGAGTCGATTATCATACTGATCTGGCGAGATTTGAGTATGAGGTCTGTTGAGAGCTCGTTGAGGACCTCGTCAAAAGATGCTTTGGGGGCCGGCTCATCGATATTTCCATCTTCTCCAGGACGCAGATTGGAACTGGCAATTCCCGAATCGGCTCTCGTGTCAGGGTCTTTTCCGTCGCCTTCTTTCTTCCCTGGAAGAGGCGCGTTGGCCGCCAAGTTGATCACGGAGTTGGGATCTGGATCTAGAAGCGCAAGCTCGCTTTGTGTATTTGCATAATTTATGGTCGAGTTGAACTGGGCCACTAGTTGGTCCAAGCATACTTGGAGTTGGGTGAGTCTGTCGGTCATTCTGGGGCGTGCAATGTGAAATGTGAATTGTGAAATGTGAAATTTGAAATGAGAAATGAGATAAAAGAGGGTATGGGCTTGGGTACTTGTGTTGAGAAGAGTGAAAAGATGGTGTGGTGGGTGGTTATGGTGTCTCTTAAAATCTTAGCTATTTGATCAAAACTGGAGTTCTAGGCAGAGGTGAAGATGTAAAGGTGGGGGAGTACAAACATATATTAGGGCAGGATCTGGAATGAGAATGACAGATCGAGAATAACAATTTAAGATTTCTTGACTCTTTTGTATATTTGCGTTTATCCTCTTTGAAAAGATTGGAGTCGAGACTGGAACTTAGATATTTTCAGAGGCCTCTGGGTTAGTGAGTTCGCTGAAAGAGTTACGAGTGCGCGTCTTGCGTGGAGTGAAATGGTGTGGATCGCTCATTAAGATAAAATTGAACATCTGCCTCGAGCACTTAAATGAGATGGTTTGGAGGGCAAATAAGAAAGAACAAAGAAAAAGAAAAAGAAAGAACAAAGAACAAAGAAAAAGAAAGACCAAAAAAAAGAAAGACCAAAGAATAGAAAAAATAAAAAAAATAAAAAGAGAAACTAGTATGGTAGTCACTTGCTGGGGTTTAAAATATTGCCCTTCAATTAACGGAATTCATAGGGTATTTTTGGAGTCGAGTGGACCATAAAATCTGCTAGAACACGTTTAGAGTGCAGGTCCTTGGTGATTGGAGTCAACTTTGATGCCACTGATCGAGCTGGTCCAGTATTCGTGAGTCAAAATTTTATTTTTTCATCATATTCAAGGCCTCTCCAAAGACCATGCTCATTAGTTTTGGGTTGCCAGAAAGTTTTGTGACCAATCTTAGAGAAAATTTATGAGTGAGCCTTCAATATCATTCCTTGAAGGTCATTTAAGACCACCAGTGTTGGCTAGTTTTGATTGGACAAAAAAAAAAATACAACTTATAGACGTGGTACTGCTCTTTTGTTCAATTAAGCCGCCAACAACATATCATCTTCTTTTGATGTTCAAACCTTCTCTTCTACCAGCATCAATATATCTTGTAATTGTATATTGGCCCTTTGCTTGATCCAAGCTCTAGTTCGCAATGAAGGAATACATTAATTTTATTCCTGATGTTCTGTTCTTGTAGTTTCGAGTAAATAGCATTGTGGCGGCTTTTCATGAGGTCAGATCCGAGAAACATGTACAACTCGCTTTTAGAAAATTGTCATCAATTGTGAACGACCTGATTTACACGCCACTGTAATGGAAGAAATAAACATGTGAATCTGGTGAATTCAGAACTGAAACAAAAGTATACAGCAAACTTCTGAACACCTTTTGTGAAAACAAACTGAATGATTCAATTCACAATTTTTGCGTTTGATATTGGGCCTCAATTATACGTTGTTCATCCACTTATAAATGTGATGCACACACAAGATGATCACTTTTCATCCCACAAACACATGAGCCTCTTTCCGTAATATTGAAGGTAAAGTTTGTTGAAGCTGCAAGATACACCCTATAGTGAGCCATTTTTTCACACACCTACCAAACAAATAACTGGTCCAGCTAGGTGGCCTTGGAACAAATAACCCTCGTTCTCTTTTGAATGACTTCAGTATAATACTGAGTCGGCTCATAAAAGAGTCAATCAATTGAAAAGCCAATTTTCAAAAAGCCCAATTCACAAAAAGTCAAATTTACAAAAAGCCTATTTTACAAAAGTCAAAGTTTTCTTTTTTCATTAGTCATGTGTAGTGATAAAGTAAGGCCAGTAATGTCACGTGCTCTCGGTCACGTGCGCACCCCGGACTTTCCGCTTATCTCTTCGCCTAGGGACTCGCATACTTTAATTTTGCCTCATCACGAGTCTTTTCTTCCGGTCCAAAACACTGTTACCATTCATTTTTTGTCCTTTTGTCCAGACCAGACCCTTTTTGCAACAACATCATTTTGGTCTGTGCCTTTTCCCGCTTTGAATACCGCCATTTTTACCCCTTGTCATGTCCCAGCAGTTGCCCAAATGGCAGGCTGACTCGGCAGCGTCTAAATGCTACCTATGCAAGACAAAATTCACCTTTTTCAATCGCCGGCACCACTGTCGGAAATGCGGACAGCTTGTGTGTGCTACGTGCTCGGAAAAACAGGTGAGGTACTTCTCCAACTCGTATGTTCTAAACGCCCAAGGAACGCCTCAGGAGGCGAAAAGTCACACTTATTACCGGACTTGCGACGTGTGTGTGGACGAAATCTGCATGATCCGAGAGACGCTCATGGCCAACTCGTTTGCGAGAAATAGTCCAGAGCCCCTAGAAGCCGTTCCCGGGGTTCTGGCAGGTGAAAATGTTGATGCAAGTGCCACACTTGACGGAAATGCAGATTCAAGAGCAGAAGGAGCCAGCAGAGCCGCCACAGGACGCGCCATTAGAGCAGACAGCCTGGGGTCACGTGCACCGTCGGGCCAGCAAAAACCCAGGGGAAAACAGAGAGTTGCTGCCGCCGAAAGCGGTGCTGAAAGCGACGCAGACATGTGTCCCGTATGTGGGGTTGATCTCTGGAACCAGTTTGTCGGAGAACCGCCTTCGAAGTCCGGAGCGCTGGAAACGCCCTTCGAGCCATATAAAGAAGCTCACGTGAGCCAGTGCTTGGTCACCTTCGACTTTGCCAGCGACAACTTGCGGCTTTCCTCGCCGCCAAATGGGCTGCAAACTCGGAACCGCATGCTTGTGTATAACATCCCGCCGATACCCGAGCCGAGCTACGAAACGATTGAGAACGGTATGCTGGTCTCAAATAGTACCTCTGTGCTGATGACCCCCACTTGTAGGGCTCTAACTGACACTTCTAAGGCTCTTACTGACACTCCTAAGGCTCTTACTGATACTTCTGAGTCGATGATCGAGGGCGGGTCTGGCCTGGCTCGGTCCAACACCACTTTTTTGGAATCTGAGAAGGCTAATCTCGACGAGGAGTGTGTGATTTGTCTCGAGGATTTGCGGCCCGGCGATAAAGTCGGCCGGCTCGAGTGTCTTTGTGTTTTTCACTATAAATGCATTAAGGACTGGTTCAACAAAAAGAGCTACGCCGAGTGTCCCGTTCACTTCCTTCACAAATAAGAGTTTCTCGATGTGTTACTCGAATGGGTTGGTCCATCTAGTCTGAATTCATCGGGAATCTCTTGGGCATATTGCCTTGATAGATCTGCTTGTGTCCACTGTGGTATATGGTATTCTTCTTTTGTCGGGATGGTTTGGCATTTTGGTTTTTTCTGGCTCTTCTCTTTTTCTTTCTTTCCTTATTTATTGTTGTGTGTTTTTTGGCGCGTTGGAATTTGTCGTTGATTATTCTTTTTGTTCAATCAAACACAAGGCGCTTTCACCTATTCTCTTTTCTGGTGCACCTTTTTTGACTACTTCTTCTTATCTATTTTATCTACGGTCTCGTCTTTCCGAGTGTTCAATAATTTTCATACTTCTTTCCACTCTTGTAACTGTATATACCTTCTTCATCTGCTCCGTGTAAATTATCGGCCACCCACGGCCATATTGGAGCACCAGCCCGAGTGAGATGAACAGGCGATAATGATAATTTGAATCTCTGTATTCAAAAAATAGAGATAAGCAAGCTATCTAGCTTGAATTCTAGTTGAAACTCTTTGCTTTAAGTGCTCAATCAAGTAGAGTCTCAAATATTAACCTTGCTTCAGTCTAAAAAGAAGGGAAGGGTATTCAAAATGCAAATCGTAATAGGTGTTGTTTGGTTATTTAAATATGCCACTCGAAGGGTGTTGATGAAAGAACAGCTTTCGCTCCTACAGATAGATCTTTTTGTTATCTTTCTTCAAAGTGGAGGTAGATTTCAAGGTACCAGTTAGTTCCACTATTGAAAATCAAATAAATACAGAGTCACCTGTTCTATCATTATCAAGAGTATAGCTCAAAGGTAAAGCCCATGGCTTCAAAATTTGCTGCAGTAGTTCAATTCTACTTGCTCTTGGAATCTCGAAAGAGAAAACTTAAACGAGAGGGCATTGCCTTCTTATTTAGACTGATAAGTGGCTCATAATCTCTCATGTCTACCTGATTTCAACTGAAGCACCATTCCCTCTCGACACTACCCCTCCGTGATCCTAGGTTTGAGTTGAAATCCGGTTTTCTTTCTTCTTATTTTTCTTCTTATTTCTCTTCTTATTTTTCTTCTTATTTTTCTTCTTAATTTTCTTCTTAATTTTCTTCTTATTTTTCTTCTTATTTTTCTTCTTATCTTTCTTCTCGTCTATCTTAATATCTTCCCTCCCATCTCCCCTCTTGTCTTTAACTCTCTTCCTCTCTATCTGTGCTCTCCTACACTGCCTCTCTACTTCTCCTCGCGGTCGGCGTCGTCCCTCGACTTCTTGTTGCGGCCGCCCTTGCCCCTGTCGTGGAAATCCTTAGTCTGCCTGATCGCCTCTGCAGTGGCCCGGTCAACGTGCACATACAACGCGTCCAAGACGTCTTTGGCCGGGGCCGGGTCCTTGGGGAGCTTTTT
>JAJLZY010000336.1:0-12011 GCA_030564885.1 Metschnikowia kofuensis (nom. inval.)
TAGCCGACTGGATGGCTGAGTACGGTGCAAGTGTTACGCATTTAACACCTGCCATGGGCCAACTTTTGAGTGCTCAGGCCACCACGGCGATTCCTTCCTTGCATCACGCATTCTTTGTGGGTGATATCTTGACCAAGAGAGACTGTCTTCGCTTGCAGACCTTAGCTGAAAATGTCTACATCGTCAACATGTATGGTACTACGGAAACTCAACGTGCGGTGTCGTACTTTGAGATTGCTAGCAGGTCTCGTGACTCCACTTTCTTGAAGAACCTCAAGGATGTAATGCCTGCCGGTACGGGTATGCACAATGTCCAGCTTTTGGTGGTCAATCGCAATGATCGCTCTCAAACGTGTGGTGTGGGTGAAATTGGTGAGATATATGTGCGTGCGGCCGGCTTATCGGAGGGGTACCGCGGATTACCGGATCTCAACAAAGAAAAGTTCGTGACCAACTGGTTCGTTGACCCAGAGCACTGGATCTCGCAAGACAAGAGAAATGCCAAGCCCGAGGAAGCCGCGTGGCGTGAAGCCGCTTGGTTCGGCCCTCGTGATAGATTGTACAGAACTGGTGACTTGGGACGGTATTTACCCGATGGAAATGTGGAATGTTGCGGTCGTGCGGATGACCAAGTGAAAATCAGAGGTTTCCGTATAGAGTTGGGTGAGATCGATACCCACTTGTCGCAGCATCCTTTGGTGCGTGAAAATGTCACTCTCGTCAGAAGAGACAAGAATGAGGAGCAAACATTGATCTCTTACATTGTTCCAAAGGACTGTTCTGAGTTGCGCGAATTGAGAGATGAAGTTGAGGAGTCAGATGATCCAATCATCAATGGTTTGGCTGCTTACGGCCCCTTGATTCGTGACATAAAGAAACATTTGAAAAAGAGATTGGCATCATACGCCATCCCGACGATAATCGTGCCCCTCGTCAGATTGCCTCTCAATCCCAACGGTAAGGTCGACAAACCAAAGTTACCCTTCCCCGACACTGCCCAATTGGAAGCTGTGGCTAAATTGACTGCATCAAAGTCTGGCGCTAGCGTGGATGAGCTGACTTTCACCGAAATGGAGGTTGTTGTACGCGATTTGTGGTTTGACGTATTGCCCAACAAGCCTCCTTCGATCGCTAAGGATGACTCGTTCTTCGATTTGGGTGGTCATTCTATTTTGGGTACCCGCATGATCTTCGAGTTGAGAAAGAAGGTGAATGTTGATGTACCGCTAGGAGCTATCTTCAAGAACCCTACTCTTGAAGCATTTGCCAAAGAAGTAAGCAGTTTCATCAAAGGAGATGTGGCCGAATTGGCTGATGGAACTAACACAGCGATTGAAACTGAGATCGACACTACGCAGTCATATTTCGACGATGCCAAGCAGCTCACCACAACCGCATTGCTCGAGCAATACCCATCCTTGGGGTCATTGGACCTCTCCAAAACGGTGAATGTTTTTGTAACTGGGGTTACCGGTTTCCTTGGCTCCTTCATCGTAAGAGATCTCTTGGAGTGTCGCGAGACGACGTTCAAGATTCACGCTCACGTCAGAGCATCGACTAAAGAAGCTGGTCTCGAGAGACTTCGCAAGACGGGAAAAACGTACGGTATTTGGAAAGATGAATGGGCTCAGCACATAGAAGTTGTTTTGGGGGATTTAGCTAAGCCTCAGTTTGGTTTGGATGAGTCATCGTGGGACCTGTTGGCCAACACAGTTGATGTGATCATCCACAATGGTGCCATGGTTCACTGGGTCTACCCTTATGCCACATTAAGAGATGCCAATGTGATGAGCACTATCAATGTGATTAACTTGTGTGGATTGGGCAAGCCTAAATACTTCTCGTTCGTCTCATCTACTTCCACGCTCGACACTGACTATTTTTTTAATGCGTCTGATGAGTTAACCTCGAGAGGATTCGCCGGTATTTCTGAGGCGGACGATTTGATGGGATCATCTTCTGGATTGGGAACCGGATATGGTCAGTCCAAATGGGCAGCCGAATATTTGGCCAGGAGAGCAGGTGAGAGGGGCTTAAAGGGCTGCATTACTAGACCGGGATATGTGACCGGATTTTCCAAGACCGGAGCATCAAACACAGATGATTTCTTGTTGAGGTTCTTGAAGGGATGCGCGGAATTGAAAAAGTATCCGAACATTACCAACACCATCAATATGGTACCAGTGGATCATGTGGCTCGCGTGGTGGTTGCGACTGCTTTGAATCCGCCACAACGTGATCATTTATCAGTGGCTCATGTCACTGGGCACCCCAGAATCACATTCAACCAGTTTGTTGGCAGCATGAAGAGCTATGGCTATGACGTTGAGCGTGAGGATTATCCTGACTGGAGATCTGCCTTGGAGACGTTTGTTGTTGAGGAGTCCAAGAGCTCTGCATTATTTCCTTTGTTGCATTTCGTGTTGGACAACTTGCCTCAAGATACAAAGGCGCCAGAGTTGGATGATGAAAACACGGTCAAGTCCTTGAAATCTGACATTGCCATGACTCACGAAGATGTTAGTGCAGGAAAGGGAGTGGAGGAAGACACTGTCGGGGTGTACATCAGCTACTTGGTAGAGATTGGGTTCTTGCCAGCACCTTCCTCGGAGGGAAAACCATTACCGGAGATTGAGTTGAGCGAAGAGACGTTGAATCTCATCACGTCGGGCGCGGGAGGCCGTGGATCTGCCAACTGATTTCAGCAGCTATATATAAGAGGCCAAGAACTCGAACCCTTAACATGATCAATGATTAAATAGCTAATGACGATAATGCGAGCTAATAAGCGGCGTGAGGCTGCAAAATACTGTACGACTTGTTCACCTTTTCCCGAGATACAAAGCCATGCAAACCTGATCACGAGCATGACTGAAGTGGGAAGGTCTGAGGCGATAAAACCCACTCATTTTCAAAAGAACGATATCATACTGAATATACATTTTGCGAGTAACTTCGAGCTTTGTGTAAAGCACCGAGGATTACTTGAGGCGATGTCTCACAAAAATAGCAAACTTGTCATCTTGACGAGAACCCTCGGCTAAATCTCAACTGAATTTGTTCAGATTGATTTGAGCATGAGCCTTTTCATTAGGAAGCATGAAAAGTGCCTTCTTACTTGCCCCAACACATATTTTGGTTTCCAGTTAAAATATAAAGATTATGAGCAGAACGGATCATGAATAAGGAAGCAGTTTATTCGATGTTTGGTTTTTAAATTTGTCAAAAGCATAATTGTCCATTCTGCCTGATGATTACTCTGTCAGCCCCACATTTTCGCGTCTCGATTGGCCTCGTGGAATCTATTAATAAAATTATAGCGTATTGAAAGCAACAAATGACGCAATATAAAGGCATTTCCTTAAATGAAAGCCTCACCTTTGTATTTTAATTTTTAAAATAATTCGCATTGATCAATGAAGATCAAAAAATGGATGAAATACCAATGAATTTTCGAGACATAAGTGAAACAGTGCAAGGCCCAATATTTGCTTATCTCATTGTGACGCGAATGTATACAGTATGAGCCTCAGAACATTCTCCCAAAAGTATCTGGTTGATCTTCACTTCCAATACACTTACTGCATGGCAACACCGGGAAAAGAAGCCGAACTGGCTCTTACGCCGTCAAGGACTGATTCTGCGGGCCGAAAAGTACCCAAACCTGCCCAAAAATCGCAGCCTGGGCCACTGCCTGTTGCTAGAAACAAGTCTTTGGAATCTTTTACTGATGTCAGCACACCGCTCAAAAGACCAACACATGTCCGGTCACCCGGAAGCTCGCCACAAATGAACACTCAGTCAGTCACTCCAGTGCATTCAAGGGCTAATAGTTCCGGGGGAGAGGCTGGGGCCAGCACAGATCACGTGCTGATGAAAAAACGGCTTGTTGAGCAATTCTACAATATGGATGCCAGGAGCAAGACGCCACGGGCCGCTGCGTTATTTGGCGGGCCTTTGGTGGACAAGCTCGGTGACTTTTCGCGAGATTCTCCCTTATCTAGAGCCCCAAATGGACTACGAAGTGCGGGTTTGTATCATACTCCTGGGGAAGGCCTTGGTTCACATAATGTCGATGCGGACACCAATCAAATAGGACTTAAGTCATTTGACGAGGGCCTCTTAGCCCCCACGGACGGCGCAGAGACCCTTCTTGGTCTAGACACTCGGCGGGCCGAGTTCAAACTCGATCACGTGAGCTCTGTCTTGATGCAAGCAGCGGCGTCTCTAGAACGTGATACAGACTTTTCTAGCCCGGTCCCGAGCGGCCGTGCCCAGCTCCGCCAAGCCGAGCAGTACCTAGAAAGTATGCAGCAGCTGGTGGACGAAATTGTGGCTGAGTTGACCGAGAACATCGCTGAGGCGAAAACAACGTATCACGAGCAAACACAGCGCAGCATGGCAAAAGTGGCGAAGTTGAGCGAGCTTCTCCAGTCGCTCGGGGCACGTGTTGATGCGGCAAAGGCAAACATGGCCGACAGCAGAGCTGTTCTAGAGACTGAAATTGGGCAGAAAATCGCGGTTCTAGAGCGTGTTTCAGCCCGTTTTGACGCGTACGATAAAGCCAACCGGGAGCGCCGCATGAGGTATTTTTTGATTGCCTTATCCATGGTGGCGATCTCCCTCGCGGTGCTAATTGCGTTACGGGGGTTTGGGTTCTTTCAAGTAAGGCTGGAAGGGGTAATTTTAAGTATTCTTACGAGGAACATTTGAAATGGACCTCTGGGTGCTTGAGATTCGCTACATTCACAATACTCCATACATTTGTGATATCTGGGACTCCTTTCGAAAGGGGTTGGCAAGGGAAGATTTTTGTCAGGCTGACGAAATTTTCTTTATTTTGGCCTTTTTGGGCTTTTTCTGGCTTTCGGTAATTTTCATTTACACTCTTAGGAAGTATCACAGATCATCACACGGTTTTGAAGATATTGACCCTGGTGCTTTTCGAATGAAGTCACGACATCCTTGTGATTCGCCAAGAAATGAGATTTGATACAAATCAAGAAGAGTGAGTGAAGCGACAGACATCAAAAAGAACGTTCCGGGGTCAACTGAAAGACCGCCTTTTAAAAAAGCCTTCGCTCTCGATAATGTCACTATTCTTGCCTGCTCGTCTAAAAGAATCATGATTCTTCTTCTCGTGGCTTTACTTGACGGTGCAGATCATGAAGATGATGTTTCTACACTTCACGTGTCATCAAGGAACACAAACCCTATGATTCATGGGCGTAGAAGATCTTTCTTCTCTCTCGAAAATTAGAACTTTGATGTTCCTGGATAATATCGCGGCTTTTGACGAAAAGAACAGGGTGTGGCTAAGAAACTACTTGAAGCAGCATCAGGAATCGCGTCTCTTAAAGAGTCAATTTAGCTAGCCAAAGATAACCGGTCCCAAATCTCACCAATTGATTTGTTTTGCTGGATGTAACTCCGACCGAAAATACATCAAGTTTCCTTCCATCGAAATCTAGATCGGGCAAACACCTCAAAAAGTGGCCTCATTAATCGAAAGAAGAAAGAATAGCCGGTTCGAGAATGGATTTAAGGTATAGCTGGTCGCCGTTGCTACTAAATTTACCCGGCCAAGCCTGCATACCTGTTCTGGGTTCAGAATCGACTAATTTATCGGCCAAGTACCTCAATTCAGGCGGAGATCGGCATTTTTGAGCTTGTCAAAACAGAAGGTCGGCAGAAATTCAGCGTGGGCAAAAAAAGTCGAAGATGGGCGGATCTAGAAGACAAACTGTTTTACGCAAGGGGCGATAGTGGCGACTTTGCACCTTCCGTCTCATCTCTGTATATCATGGCGAGGGCTTAGCCAGAATCTCATATTTGTTATTTCGCCCGTGCGAACCTCCACCAACTTACTACGGATAACGATTATCGTGAACGTTCGAGATTTTCATTAAGAGTGGGACAATTCAGATCAATCAGACTGAAGAAGTTTTTGACTTATGATATGAAAAGAGTAGGATCCAAATGACGAGATATCAAAAGGATCCCACCCAACGTGGCACCCGAACCAAATTATTTGATTGGACTTTTTTCTACTGAGCCGCTCAAAAATGGGAGACGAGCCGCACTGACTTGAAGATCGATTATGAAATTTCGAATTGCGTTCATGAAATCATGGGCCAGGGAGTCGTTTTCTGGATCACTCATAAGAGAGTTTTATATATTCTGATTCAGTGGTACAATGAAGAATTGAGAGATCGGGCGACCGACAAAACACAGCCAGAATCAGGCGATCAATATCGGGCGATCGGTACCGGGCTGATCACATGGCGCGGTTTGAGCCAGCCGGGCGTGTCACGTGAGCTTTAGCTCGCAGCGAGCATGTTCGGCTAAAGAAAAAGAAATGACCCGGCAAAGATTTTGAATTGCTTTTTCGGGCTCCGTGTGCAGGTCGCGACGGTGCTTTGCGCTCAGGCGCAGAGCCGCTTCAGCCGGACGGTTACTTTTGTTGTCTAAACCCTCTTCCTTTTTGTTTCCAGACACGGTGAAATATACCTTTTGCGTCAATTTCCTAAACCCCTGTTTCAGAGTCTTGACAGAGACACGGAAATTTTTCGAGAGTTGGCCCTCATCACGTGCTCACCACCCCTATCTTAAGCGTCTGTGGCAACTCTATTATATACCCCACCGAGATAGCTTGCGTTTTTTCTCCACTTTTTTCATCACTTGGCAAATCAATTCACTGGATTTGAACTGCAGATTTTGGAAAGAGCTACTTCGGGACGGACTGCTTTCAGATTTTGTCTTGATTTCGTCTGCATTTCTTCTCTTACTACACTCATTTCAAGCGGACAGAACCTCGATTCAAACTTTGGCCAGAACTCAACTGGTCAAGCCAAATATTTACTAGATACTGATTCCCGCATTCCCCAGAAGTGCTTAAACAGACACCTGTTTTACCTTCTTCGTGCACGTGATCGAAACAGACCTTTCAGGCCGGTCTTTTGGTGAAAGATCTTGCCTCAGATCTCTATTTGCATCCTCGACTGAAACCGTTTACAAGTGCCAAGAATTGCTTCTGACTGCCAGTTGCATACTTCGACCTTTTTCCCACTCAGTATCGACCAGCTATTTCAAAATATCAGTAGTTGGAATTCTGCTCTGATTTCCTGCTGAATCCACTCTCATTCACTTGCGCTTCTTGTATTGTTCGCAAATTTCCAAATAACAACCTTCAAGATGGCCGAAGTCTTCTTTATTTCATCCCAGCACACGTTCCATGTGCCTCATGCGCTCCACGCGTCAAAAACAAGACATCTCACTGCCTTGGCGCCGCTTCTCAAGACTTTCTTCAAAAAGGGGAATGATGAGCACGACGTAAGCAGCGCTACTGTGGTGGTATTAGATCCCCAAGAACAGCATGAGACCGATTCCGGATCTTCCACTTTCACAGAGCTAGATACGCTTTCGTTGGAGGACAAAGCGCTTCTTCTTCGTTACTTCTTCAGCCACATGAACTTGATTGTAGTGACCACCGACGATCTCTCCAAAGAAGCGTCTGTAAAAGAACTCAACGCAGCGGTCGACAAGATTGAAAAGCTTGTCAAAAACAGAATTTCTCGTGTCGCCACTTGGACGGGGACTGGCATCAACATCAACGACGTATATGCGCGTAGAGACTACTTGGCTGCCGGGGACCATATTGAGATCTCCGAGATTGTGGCCACGATGTCGTTTCTCGTGTATCACCACGCCAACTTGTCGCGTGCCACGCACCAGCAGATCGTGGGGTTGAAAGAAGTGATCGAGCGGTCCATAGACTTCCGTTCCTTGTTGCAGGACCACTCGGAGCGCCGTTTCCGCCAGCTTGGCCATTTGGTAGGCCACTGGTCGTTCCCTGCGCACGAGCTCTCGAACGACGATTTGATCTACTGCGTATTCTTGATGTTGGGGTTAGCTCTCGATCACGTGAAGGCGAATACATTACCCGAGGGTTTTGTTATCCCTCTGCCCAACGAGCTACTTGCTTTGATCTATATGGTGAGAGACTCATATAAGAACGGAAACTCTTTCCACAACTTCCGGCATGCCGTTGACGTGCTCCAGGCCAGTTTCCATTTTCTCATTCGCCTCAGATGCTTGCCCGAATTCGAGCAGCTAGAACTCGATCCGAGAGCGTCGGAATCACACTTTCAGAGCGAGGAAACACCCACCATCACATGTACAGAGCTTGTTGCTGTATCCAGCGCAACTTCACTGGAGTCTGGCGAAAACTCGTCCTCGCAAATAGATCCGCCTTTACTCAGCCCCTTGCAAAGTCTAGGGCTTCTTGTGGCCGCCTTGGGACACGATGTGGGCCATCCGGGTGTGACAAATGCTTTCATGATTAAGTACATGTCGCCCACCTCGCAGCTTTTTGGCGAGCGTTCGGTCTTGGAGCTGTTTCACGCGTCTGTGTTCATAAACAAAATACTCAGTGTGAACTGGCCCAGTTTGCTTGATGTGGAGACCAGCCCCGAGCCTAAGGAGCCTCTCAATCTCAAAAGTCTCATCATCAATAGCATTCTCGCCACTGACATGGCAGAGCATTTCGAGTACATTAGCAAGCTCAAGAACCTGGGGCTCAGCTCTCAGAAGCAGACCAACGACCGGGTGAAATTGATAAGCTCTTTGCTCATCAAGTGTGCAGACATCTCCAATGTGTCAAGACCGCTACGGGTTTCGTCTCAGTGGGCGCTGGTTCTTTCGCAAGAGTTCTCTGAGGTGGAAAGCCTCGAAAAAGCCATCCAGAGGAATGCTACAGAGTTTGACGACGTGACTTATCCAAAGACCCCGTTTTCACTCGACGACATTCTCAAGGCATACCCTGCGATTCATAAGGGGCAGATATTTTTCATCCAGACGTTTGCCGAAGGGTTGTTCAAAAGCATAGCGAAGCACTTCCCGGAGTTGCAGTACACGTTTGAGATTATTGAGGAGAATAACCAGTTTTGGTTGGACCGTGTGGAGAGGCTACGGGCGGAAAATTCCGCATAAGTTGGAGACGGGCCGTCTCTGAGTTTCTCTCAACTGCATACTGAGTTTGTTTGATATTATGACCAAGACACGCCGAGTTGGTATCGCGTGTCTGACCTTTGCATTGGCACCGACAGTGTCATTTTTATATACTTATAGAATATGATCTAATTATGTTCAACGAGGGTTTGTGATATGACAGGCAAAATTCGAAGCAAAGAAGGCTGCTCAGAAAAGCTACTGGATTCAAATTTTTGATCATGTGACATTATGAGTTTGATGATTTGGGACGGTGGGTGACAGAAGACGTCGAGGACTGCTTTCATGGATGGTGAATAGAGAAGACAGCTTAAAGTCTTAGGATTAAACGGACTTAGAAGGAACGGTATTTTGTTGTAAAATAGAAGTTCTAAGCAAGCCCTCTGGATTCAAATTCGACCGATTGGATCATGAAAAAAAGTGATACAGCAGAGGACTCGGGTTTGGAGAAGACAGATGTATGATTGGTTTTATAGCTACAGCAGGACCAATGGCTAATGGAAGAACAGAGACAAAGCGCTCTTGAATTGTATGAAATATATCTTATCTTCAGCAGGACCCATAACTTGGTTTGTAAAGAATCCGCAGACTTTCTCGACTCTGCTGCCTTCAATACACGCTCAAAGAGTACATGAGCTTTGGAGCGAAATCGAAATCAGACATTTCATCTTTATCCTGCGCTGCGTAATCAGATCGCCACGATTCAGTGAGGCACGTGCAAGGATATCCACAGTTTGTCAAGGATTCGACCTGAAAATTGTCGAAGAATAAGACTCGCACAGTATCGGAATCACAACAGCAATGACCCCGGACATACGGAAAAAAAAAAAAAAAAAGAAAAGAAAGAAGCGAGCTCCCTTCGAGTAACGCAAACTTAAAAGGATAATCAATTCAGCTCGAGTATAGTAAAAAGTGAGAAGAATGAAAATCAAGAGGATCGCCGAACGCCTCACGGGCCGTCTTCTTGCACATACCACTGGACCTAGTGAGCGCCGTTTCCTTTACGTTTGTCCTGGTGTTTCTGGTTTGCATCACGTGATGCGCGCGGCCGGCACGAGCGACCTTCGCATGCAAACCAAAGCCAGATTTTCTCATTTTTTCTTCCAAGGCCATCCGTCTCCATACTGATAGGTAAAGAGCATTGATTGTTCAGATACCACTGAGCTGGATCCACTTCCTAGCCGAGACTAAACGCTTGCTTTGTTGCTAAAGATTGTGAAGTTATAACTGTCTTTTTTTGGTTCTTTCGGCTTTGTTCTCGATCGTTTTTGACAGAGCGGAGAAGCCCTTTTTCAGCCCTTCATTGTCGTCTCTTCGCCAGGTCCTCGCAGTCTTTCCAATCCTACGCTTGAGTTCGCGCAGTCTTTTCCAACGCTTTCGCATCACCTCTTCTCAAGCTCTCGCAGTACTTTAAAGAAGCTTTCACAGGCCTCTTTCGTTCGTTCATACATAAAGAGGGACGCTGACACTGTCGCATTTCAAGCGAGATCAGGAAAGATCGAACTTTTGGTACTGAAACAACTTCGACCTTTGAGAACAGTTTTAGTAAACGGCCGTCTAAATATATATCCCAAATTCTGGAAATTCAGGGTATTTGTTGTCATAGACGCCGAAGCTTACAGACGAAGAAAGGTCTCGTGAACGTCAGTCTTCGGAAACTTTTCAGCTCTGACTTTTTGCTTTTTCAATCCTTCCTTACTGCTGCATAGTCATGGACACAAACATAAACGCAAACACAAACGCAAACACAAACACAAACATGGACTTTTTAGGCGAGAGGTACGCGGAAAGACCGATTGTTTTGTCCCCCCTGCCTGTCGAACCTTCGTTCACAAACGCGAGTGGGATGCCACAGAACTACCAGGCGCAAAGAAACCAGAGCGTTGGATTCAACTTGCAACAGGAATTCGAGGCGCTCAAAGCCGACTTGGATTTGGACTTGAGCCACTCTAACGAGGCCGTAGCCGCCAGCAACTCGATCCTTGAAAGCGCTGACCAGAACCCTGAGCTGGGTGCAGGAGTGCTTGCTTCTGCAGCTCAAAACGAGCTGCTGGTGCTGCAAAACGGTCACTCGGTAAGCTCCTCGGGGTCTGTAGTAAGTCCTCCTCCTTCAAGCAGTAGCGCTTCTGCGAGCCGCGTGCTCTCCGGAGGCCCGAGCCTCTTGGCGCCGGCGGCTAGCTCCCCTTACGGCCTCACTGGTCAGGGAAGCTTGAGCAGTCACAGTCAGCTTAGCGCCCACATGGGCAGCCACAGCACGATGCCGGAGACCTTGATGCGTGACCCCTCAGGCGCCCCTTCCCATGCCGGAACGGGGCTTCAGTCGTTGTTGATGCACAAAAACCCCGGATTTGCGTCACTGCTCGGCTCTTTGCCCAGCAGACCGCAGTCTGTAAACGACTTCTCGTCGATTTTGCCTCGTCTGCTGGGTCAGCCGTTCCTGCGTGCGCCGCCTCTGCAACCAGGCAATTTCTACCTGGAAATGATGGCTCACACAAGCTGGATAGAGACCTTGAACCCGCAAGAGATCAAGGCCATGCTTGATTACTGGTGCACATCCTTGCCTTTCGATATTTTGCTCACGATGAAGTCGAGGTTGCACTCCCACTTGTCTCTGGGTATATCTCTGGGTATGCAGGCACCGCCCGTGTTTGGCAACAAGGTCGACAACAATTACTCGCAATACAATGGCGATTTTGTGGCGGACATGGACGCGTTGTCTTTCAACGACCTGGGTCGTCCTGCGGGCACCCACAACCAGCCAGCCTCTCTTTTGCAGCCTCAGCCCAAGGCAAACTCGAAGTTTCACAACCACTTGTTTGCCGATAGCAAGGTGCAGAGACCAAAACTGGCCGACCCCTCCTTGCACAACAGAATGGCGCATGGCTCGCCTCACGTGCATCCCGGCGACCGTGCCCGCTCGCCCACGTCTCACTTATACGAGAAGACCAACTTTTTGCAGCTTGCTGCCGCGTCTCACCTGCCCCATTCTTATGCACATGCCC
>JAJLZY010000337.1:0-11985 GCA_030564885.1 Metschnikowia kofuensis (nom. inval.)
CCGTCTAGCGGCCAACTCTGTAGCCTCTTCAAGGTATAGACATAAGTAGAGCTGGATCCCCAGCGTATCTGTGGACCCAGTAAGTCAGTACTCAATACATTATGGATTATAAAGTACCATTTAACGTTCACGAACTGGTGTTCGAAGCTATTGGACCAAACACACATGAACTGGTGTTTGAGACTATCGGACATAACAGCTTTTAAGAATCTAAACAAGGATAAGTTGTGGGTGCATCGAGCACATCTGTCAACTGCGAGAGGCGCAAACACATTTCTATTAAAAGACGTCATAGTATCACTATAAAGTTTATACACTCCTCTCGCTGAATCATATCTTCTCCCCACGCTGAGCGTTCGCATTTTCATAAGGGCCATCAAATGAATAACTTGATCCAGGTTCTGAAGGTGTCCATTTGCAAGTCTTGCTTCTATACCAATGAGATGAGCAGCTTACTATCCTGATTAATGGCTACGTCTACTTCGCCCAAGCCTCAAATCATTAGTTTGCTTTGTTCTATCTAATGTACTTGTATCTTGCTGACAAGCTCAGTTTAGTGTTGTCGTTTGGAAATGCCCTCGTGACGTACTTGTTTTCTTCGGCATTCAGGTTAAGACTCACAACCGATCGTTCGAAACAGAAACCCAATCCTTTCCGCTACCATAGGCCGGTTTTACGCTATACCTTTTGCTTTGCTTCCTCACCCCATTAATTCTTCTGTTCACTCCTGTCAACCACCTCATCCCAAAATGCAATTTCGAGCTCGACTACTCTGTGGAACATCTCGCAAAGCTCATTTCTGCGGTGCTCTCCCACCAGTTCTTGGGCAAATAGACTATCTAACAACCTGATTCCATCTTCATGGGCAGTTTTGTACCACTCAGAGGCGTAGTCTTCTAGCCATGCGGTATACACCTCGTTTTGCTCTTGCGTCTTCAATTTGTTGAGTTTTCCGTCGAAATGTTTGCGGATACCAAGACCATATAAGCCAGCCTCTGCATATCCATGCAAACACGGAGCAACAGCTACTTTGATGGCTGTGAAGTCTTGCTCGCGGCCGATTTTTGTCAAGTAATCACAGTAGGCAATACAAGCGGGACCAGGCTGGAGCTCAGCATCCAAGTCTGCCTTGCTATAGTCAATGTTATATTGTGTCGCGAGCTTTTCCTTGTGACGCTCGATCTCCGTCATGATGTTAGCGATGATATTGGTTTGTGCCTCGATCTGCTCACAGTTTGGGGCTACCGATGCTGCGTGACCGTGTACTTTGGCATAGTTGACTAGATAGTAGAAATCCTGCTTGAGGAAATACAAGAAATCTTCGAAGGGCAAGTTGTTTGTAGCCACAAGCTCTAAAAATGGGTGTTTGGTGTATCTTTCCCAGCTTTCCTTGATTGATGGATGGTTTTTGAAATAGTCGAAGAAAGTTCCGTGGTCTCTTCTTACATCCCAGACTTCGCCCTTCACAATCCCAAGGAAGTTGTCGGATGCTTCCACTGTGTGATCTAGGGGTCCATTTCCGTGTCCCAATTGGCCTTTGACAGAGACCATGCCTTTATGAATATAGTGGACTGAGAGGGCCACCGCCTGTGAGAGGGTTTTCCCATTGGCTAGATTTGCTGAAATCGAGCTGGCAAGAGTACACCCCGTGCCGTGGCTGTTGCCTGTTTGGATTCTTGGAGACTTGAAGATCGTGACTGTATCTGAGTCACTTTCGTAAAGTACATCGCAAATTTCTTCAGTCTCTGGGCCATTGAGAGACAGTGGCCCACACTCCCGAAATCCCTTTCCTTCAACAAATGGCACATGGCCCCCTTTCACTAGTAAATTAGCGCAACGTAGTTTTTTCTGGAGCTGAATGACAAATGCGATGAAAGCATCGAGGGTTTGAAGACTTTCAGTCTCGAAAGATTGGCCATCGACAGCCTTCCACAAAAACTTGGCCTCATCAAAATTTGGCGTGCACAAGTGGGATGACGGGATGATTTTCCGCAATATAAGCTCCATGGTTTCGCCTTCCACTAGGGCCTTCCCAGAAGTAGCAACCATCACAGGGTCAACAACCAATTGCACCTTGTTATCTTGCAAATAGGCGAGGTATTCGGATAAAACCTCGACTGCGCTAGGGGTGAGCATACCTGTTTTCACAACTTTTAAAGGGTGTGCTTCATCATATCCTTCCACAAAATCGGCGAAATTCGCCTTGAGAATCTGTCTCAAATGCTCCTTCGGTGTGTTTACCACGGCTTGAATTCCCATGGTGTTTTGAGCCGTAAGTGCCGTGATACATGTCAAAGCATAGGCCTTGTGTGCTGTGATCGCCTTGATATCCGCCTCTATTCCAGCGCCTCCAGAGCTATCAGAGCCTGCCACAGTCAAGACGGCATTGAGTGTTTTTGGTGTTGCTTTTGGCTGTATTAAGTCGAGTACATTCTGTGTGGTCATTTCAAAATTAGCAATGGGTCGTTAAGTGATTTATGAAGCTGGGGAAAAGAGATTGGAAAATTGAATCTCCGGGCGATGAATGGTCACGAGTTAGTCGAATTGGAAGTATATGCGAGCATCCTCTGGCCCAGGCCTCTATTTGAATTGATTACTCATGGGCTGTTGAAAAAAAGAACTCACTTCTAGGAAGTGTAAGCGCATTTTTTCTCAGCATGCGACTAGGCGAGCTCAACAAGGACGACCCCCTATGATCTGAAATTAGTAGGACTATAGATCGGTCGACCAGTTGGAAATGATGATGACGAGATAAAAGTCTCGAGTTTCACATTTTGTGCTTCATTAGACTACAATGTCTGTGGTCGTTTAGAAAGCTTTCAGATATTTCCAGTCCATCAAGTATTTTTTTTTTTAAAAAAAAGAGAAGCATCATATCTCAGCAGCCTCGCGGTGAGGTAATAGCCGATTGAGCTTCTTAGATGATTCAAAGCTTTCATACCGGGATTAGTAAAAAAGATTGAATTGATCACAACATTTCTACTAAGTCTAAGTTACTAAACAGATTGATAAATAAATTTTTTCAATTTTCGAATTTTAGGAGCCAAAACTACATCCAGGATTCTTTCCAACATGTCGTTGCGCAGTAAAAAATGCGATTTGGTCTGCCACGGAGTAAAAAGAATTGGAATGCCGATTGACAGTGGGATTTACCTTTTTTTTTAAGTAAAAGAAATCACGATTCGTGTTGATTCGACGTCTGCTGTTATACTTTTTTTATTTCTGAGAAAGACTCGAATCAAGGCTTTATGCTACAGACGTACTACCTTCCAGCTACTGAGGAACGTTTGGGCCATGTCTTCGAAGTTTCGAAAATCTTTGATTTCCCACCTACCTTTGAGATACATAGAATAGATGCCAAAAAACAGCCAAAAAAGCGCGAATCGTGCGTCATTCGAAGGAAATGTCCGAAAATAAAGAAACCTTGATGATTGGCTCTGGGTTTTGGGGCTAGACAAAATATATGTGCAACGATGTGATGGACTTCGAACATCTCTCACCATCAAGGACACTCCAACAAGCTGACTTTTCATTTCAATACAAAACTCTAGCAATTAGTAAACTAGGACACGAGTCTATTAAGCTAATAAGATTTCACGATGTTGTGATTTGAGCCCATCTAAGAGAATAATCTATGATGTTAATGCTTGCCTTGGCCCAATTTAGTGTAGTAATCCACCAACTCCAATTCGCTCTTCAAAGTCTCATCTCTATACCCAATACGCATATCAGGCACGTTGGTCTTTTCTATGTCGTTGCCCTCGACTCCAGGCAACATGAACTTCTTGCCGAGCCAGTGCTTCTTTATTTCCCACTCATAGCCTGACTGGTGGACCGAGTTTTTTGCGAGCTCGCACATGTCGACACCCGAAAGCTTGTAGATCTGAGCCGCCACCGAGTACTCTTCGATCAAGGGCTCTTTAGTATAAGAGAATTGTAAGGGGTCATCGGTCGACAAGGAGACATTCAACCCCTTCTTGAAAAAGTTGTAGAATGGATTTTTATCGTACGTCAAGAAAAGAGCGTTGTTTGACAACGGAGACATCGCCAATCCAATTTGGTCCAAGTAGTACAAGTATTGAATGAACGGAAGCTTTCTCAACATGATACCATGAGAGATAGAATGTGACGTGAGGAATGCAGCGATCAAATGTTCCGGGTCGCCTGCCTCTCCACAATGAGGCCTCAAAACAAAAGTGTTGAAATTAAGCGTCGATCTCAACTGGTTCAATGCAATCAAGTCCGAGTGAAGATAGTAAAGATAGTATGAGTAAGGCGGGTTGGCAGGTGCATCCCACTCCGACGCCGTAGGAACCTTTCTGCTGCTGAAGGGGCGGTCCAGCTTCGACTCGTCGTCCACAGAATCGAACCCAACCACTCTCTGTAAAAACACGTGCAACTTAGGGTCCGATTTCGGGTCTAGTGTCACCTTGTAAAGAGGGTCGAAGAGATTATGCATGATCTGCTGGAAGTTCTGGACGTTGCCGTTTCGCTTGTATAAGTCGTACAACCGAGGCACCTGCACTAGCCACCGCACGTTGTGGCTGAACAATTTGTTGTCCACGATCCATGATGCCAACTTACTCCACTCGTCCTGTGCGCGGCCGTAGACGGAGATCCGGAGCTCTGTCATCTGGTATTTTGAGCTCTCGAGATCCTCGAATACTTGTTGCGTGATCTCTGCCAAGTACTTTCCATTGATGAAGTTGTCTGTCTTCAAGAAAATCTCACGCAACCGCGACTCGCCGATCGGATTATACTTCAAGTTGAACTTATCGAAACGATGGAAGGTGTCGGTATGCGCGTGCATGTCCAACGTATCGATCGACAAGTCATATGCCGAGAGTTTCAAAGACTCAAAGACTTGCGCTAGAGTCAAAAGCTTCCCATCTCTGAAGATCACCTGCTCCTCCGGAGTCGTTTTCAACTTGTACTTGATGTACCGCAAAAGGTGCTTTTGGTTCATGCACGCGGAGTGGTGAATATGCGTGTCGACCTTTCTCACATTGTAGAAGTCTCTATGTGGATTCTTCTTCGACTGCTTTGTCTCCTCAAACTCATTCAACAAGGAGTACATGTTCCATTTGGTCTCCAAATACTGCAACCGTTTGAACGCAAACGACTTTGTGGGGCCGTCCAGCGAAATGCGCACAATCTTGCTCAAATCGCTGTAGTAGTCGTGCAACGTGGCGATTTCACCCAAAGGCTCTCCGGTTTCCTTATGGTAGACCTGATACACATCGTCCAGGTTCAATTTGAGCTCGTAGGACTCCAGGTAATCCGCCTGGGGGATATCGAAGTTCGAGAAGTCAAACGCCTCCTCTTCCAAATGCTCGCCAGGCAACTGATTGAACTTGTTCTTCAGCTTGTAGGTCGGGCGTGGCGGCGGGGGATAGATCTTCCAGTTTGGGTTGTTCTTTGGATTCAAGTTGTCGTCCCTTTGCAAGGACCTGTCTAGGTAGCTGTGGCGCAAGTTCAAGCATTGCTTCACATTTTTGAAAAGCTCAATGAGCTCCAGAGATGGGTACATTTCCGGAAGCGCATTCGCTGAACTCTTCAGGCTCTGCGTGTGATTATTGTTGTGGGCCGCAGTGGCCGGGAAAGGGTGGTAGCCGTAGGGCTTTTGCGGGAACTCTATAATCAGAGGCCGTCTTTTCATCAGTGACTGGCTTGGGCTGCGAGGCGTGTCATGGCCCGGCTCTTGGAGAGCCTCGAACGCCCGCACCTTCAAGTCATGATCCTTGATGAACTTGTCTTCGTGAGTGGAGAAGTGGGCGGAGCTGTGGGACTTCGAAAGTACCTCGTCGTCGGAATCGGAGAAGTTCAAGACGTGGTCATCATCAAGATCGTCGAACTCGTTTTCTTGGCTCATATCCGGGCTCTTCGAACGTCCGCGCTCGGCGCCGTCGTGGTCACTCACATCCAGGGACGATCTCAAGCTGAAAATCATGATTTACTAGGAGGAAAAGTGAGGGAAAGTAGGGGAATTGCGGGGCGACAAGTGCGCTTAATGTAGCTTGCTAGAGTCGAGTCTCGGTGTACTTGAGATCTCAGCCTCGCCCTCGATTTCGCGCATCGGTGCCGTGCCGCGGATGAGGCAGCAAAATTCAAGATATGAGTTACCTGCTTCAAAAATAAACCAGCACTGTGGAATACATCATGATTAAATTAATCGGCGTAGATTGAGCACACCGATCGGGAAGAAAAGTTATAGCACCAGTCGACAATTTGTCCCCCGATGTAGAAGGACATGTTCGAGGGCAGGGTTGGTAAGTGAGCCACGTGACTCATCACGTGCCATGCTTTTGGCCAAGTTGAAGTCCAGAGGCTGAAGAAAAAAAGTTATATTCTCACCCACCAGTCTCTATCTGAACTGAGGTCAACTTTTTATTTTCTTTGTCTATGAGCCAGGATACTCTTCGAAGAAAGGATTATGCACAGTATAGGAGAAAAGAAGAGCTAAAGGTCGACGTGGCTGGTCTTTATTGATCTGCACTGCACCGGGGAGCATGGTGTCACGTGACAAATACAAAAAAGTTTGGCCGCTGTTGGTCGTCCCGACAGTAATGCTACCAGTTATGGTTGTATCCCACAGCAGCTCACAAACGTAAAGATACCACATCATTAAATAATCATACTTAGCTTGGACATGTGTGTGATTGTGGTAGAGTAATTTAAATGCAATGGATGCCTTTTTTCAGACTCCTCTGAGTCAAAATAGTTTACTGATTGCGATTGCAAGTAAGACGAGAGCGAGACAGGGTTTACCGTTCGAATTTTTTCAGAAAACATATATGAGACAAGACATTTTTTTGGACCCTTTACACCTGATTTTCGGGATCAGTTTCGTCTTAGAACCTGAAGATTACCGTGGCTAATAGGGGATAGGCTTTGCTTCGAGAAGCCCTGCACATGTAAGGCAATGTATTGATGTCATCACCTCCACCTTAGCTGAAACTTTATCTAGCGTCTGATCCGATTGCCAATCCTAGTCCCAAAACACAGACTTGGCCTCAAGCTGCCCGAACGATCTTGACACGGAATGGCCGTGTGAGAAAAATTGGCAAATGCTGGAAAGCAGTGCCAGATTCGTGGAAGGGGACCTCGGAATGCGGATCTGTGAAATCGAGGTTTTTTCTCCCAGCTCGCCGCGTGAGCGCTTAGCGTGCAACCCGTTGAGGAGACTCGCAAATGCAATGAGTGGTGTCTTTCGTGGGCGGATAATTGATGAGGGCAGCCAGAAAGTATCGTTCTTTGGAGACGGTTTGAGTTTTCGAGAAACGCTTACAGGAAATTTCTGTCTCAAAGCTCACGCCTACGCCCCTGGAAAAAATGCTTGATGGATGCAGAAAATCAGGAATTCGTGTACAACACGGAAAACAATGAAAAACGCCTTAGCCGCTTTATGCATGAGCCGCAGATGCACACGCGCGAACTTTAGAGAGTCGTGGACAGGCCTGAAAGCTCTTGGCGCTCACATGCGTTAACTGACAAATTAGACTTTTGAAAAAAATAATCCCTCAAACCGAACGAGTTTTTTTTTCCTTTCGTTCCAAGCTGCAATTTGCTTTCACTTTCACTTTCTCGTGGAATTGGATTGAGGAAAATTCACAAGCCAATACTGTCAACTTTAATATCAAAAACGCAATCGGTGTGGAAGCTTCATAAAAGTTCTGCTCACGTGGGGGCGAATCTTGAGAAGCCGACAACGATAGCGTCGGCCAGATGCCGACGCGCTCGCTGAGCATACCTTCACAAAATCGCTCTGCATGAGAAATTGTGCATTACCCAACTTTATTGCTCTCTGTCTGATACATTTGTAATCACAATGTAATACGCTGCCGTGCTGCAGCTTATCAGCTCCAGTGTGGGCCAGAAAGGAAGAGCTGGGGGGATCTTGCGGAGTTTCAAATTTCATAAAAGAGGCAAAAAAATTCCAGGTCTCCAAACAATACGTCTCAGATTTGAGAGATGTAAAATTCTCACGCTTCCAACCTTTCACTAAGCCTTGTTCTAGACTTTTCCTGATGGTACTTCAATTGATTTGTTCAGCTTTTTCAATACGAGCTCCGAAATATCCGCGCGCGAGGGGGTTCGGGTATGCCCGCCGGCAGACGCAGATGCTTGCATGACCGATTTTGTATGAAGGCAACAAAAAAATTCGCGTAGATGTAAATTTTACATTTGGCGCGGCCCGGTAAATCTCCCCCGCATCCGGAGACACGAGATTTTTCGTCTATTCGATATTTGCTAGTATCAATATAATTGGAAGAGGGCTGATTGGCTCGGCGCCATACGCGCTCTGGATTTACTTATGTTCGTGATTCATCTTTGAGCTGAAAGCGCTTCTCTGAAGCCTTGCCTGGGAAGCCCGTGTGCCGTGTTCGGAGTAAACATTTTTATGTTAAGGCCGCTATTTCTGATATTGGTCATCACGTACCAAAAAAGCGAGCTGCTGGAAGCAAATTCTGCACGAAGCGAGCTGCACGAGCAGAGCTGGTTTGAAAACGTGAGGTAGGTCATCTAGCTGCGCGCGCAATGGAGAAAAGATCAGCCCAGACGCAAGGTCGCTCTGCATGTCGCGCCCACAAACGTTGCACCAATCGAGGTGAATGCTCGCCCAATTTGGAAGCCTCGCAAGTGGCGGGGCGGATGGAAATGAGAGAAGCAAAAACGAAAGGGGCATCCGTCCTCAATTAATCAGTTTTTTTTTTTCCGATAACCTATGGTCAAGACCGTCACACTAATACTCACTATGATTTTCGAATCACTTCCATTATTAGAAAGGCGGTGGACGCGGTAAGCGCAAAAAATTTAAATTAAACGGTAAGAAAAACGGGATCCGGCTACGTGAAAGTAAGGGGGGATAAAGTAAAATCAGATACGGGCTAAAGAGCGAGACATGCTCGGATGTTGAAAATTGCACGGCAATACTCCTGCATAAGTGGTCGGCCTTGCCGCGCTAGAGCGCCCAGGGTGATTTTGATTTTGGTCGTAGACCATACCTGCCTTCTTGCGCAATGCATTATAGCAGATTTTCGAAGGACGTGTAGCTGAAGCCAGTATTTCGATTGTAGTTCCCCTGAAATAAAAATTAATATAGCACAAAACTTAGAAGTAGATCTGTATGATTTACTCGCAAAGGAGTCAGCCAAGATCTTCAACCTATAATGACACAGGGGTGCTTGTACTCACCAAACTGCCCGAACTCCGTCCGTTTCGGACCTCAACATGTTCGTTCAAGAATCAGGCCATGGCTTGTAAAAAACGTGAAAAAGAAAAACTTCCGAATTAGCCGGGTCTATACATGCAACGTGGTACGAACCCCAACGGGCAGTGATTGTAATTTTCTTGGTCGGTATTATGTTTGCTCACCGTCTTCATACAACGCAGAGAGTTAAGCGCTCTTGCGTATCGTGAATAGCTTTCCACCTTATTTTTCGGAGCTGCTCTGGGCTAGAAGGGCCCACTTTATAACCGCAGCTTTGTACATTTTTGTGAGCAGTTGCAGGTCTGACAATTTCTTTCCTCTCTCGACTTTTGATAATGGCCTTAACTTACTTCAATCTGGTGCTTTGACTTTTTTGAATTTCAAGCTTGAAAGCAAATCTGAATAGCCTCGAAATCATGACTATTTCAAAGCACCGACAGCCAAGCTTCTGGCCGTTCACGTTGTCGAACAAGAGCTCCAAATCCCAAAAAAATTACCTAAAAATAACTTCGTAATTGCCCTTTATGCATTCGACCATGTGCAAGGCTATGTCTGAGCAAAATCGTGGATTTGACCGCAGGTGACTATTGCGTCCTTGGAATAAACTTATGGGATAGCTTTGAGGTCTGGCAGTCATGAAGTAGCAGAAAAAGCATTCCAAACTATAGAATCCCATCACGAAGAGGATGAGCTAAGTGAAAGAAAAGTTGAAAGTGATAAAATTGCCTCCAAGCTGCCGCCAAAACTTGCCGTTTTGTGCAAGCGGGGTCATATGCACCAGCTCGATTGGTGACGGAGCCACTCGAAGCGGACGAATGAGGAACTCCAAGCCTCCTCCCTTTTTGGGCCGAATATGGAACTTCTTATCCTCGAAAGCTTTTCCGATTTCAGCGGAATATGACAATTACGCTTTTTCCATTTGTTTCCAGTATTCTACATTGCGAAGCCACTTTCACACGAGAATAGATCGTCTTCCTCAGTCTGTAAACAGGTAGTGTTTCGAAATAGCTCAAATGCAAGAACTTTGATTCTGAGTGAGCTCTGCTGGTTGCCAAGGCGTCGCTGGGATTGCTTGAACTCACATGTATCGAGATCAATTTTGCGCAAACTTGTCACACCACACATGACCGCAACGCTTGGGGAACTTGCGCTATGAAATAAAGTTTTTCATACAAGAAAAGCATAGCCAAGGTTTTTCAACACCGCTTCCGAAGTATATCTTGAAAGAGCTCAAATGACTGCACGACTCATCGCAATCTCTCTCAATCTCTCTCAATCGACTCTCAAAAGAAGCATACAGCTCAAGCCAGTATCAATACAGCATATATCAGATGTCAATCAAAATCCAGTTTTCGAATCTCTGGTCGTTTGAAGGTTCTTGGCTTTCCCATATGGCTTGCCATTGCCTGTAGGTCGTGTCTGCAAGAAGTGCAAAATCCCGCATTTCGTGAACTGGGTGTAGAGGCACTGGCATCGACGACAATCCTGTAGACCATGCACTCCTTACATCGCGACAATCACGGAAGTTGCTCCTCGTGCATTCACGGGAGTGTTCACCGAGAATGTTCAAATTTAAAATCGTCATGCAACTTAGTGAATTGTGCTTTTGGATCAGTCCGGAAAAAGCTGAGACTCACACGGTCATTTGTCTTGTCCATACTCGAAAAAATAGATTGTAACACTAGAGGTTAGATGTAGCCACCTTCTCGCCATGCTTTGACGTGCGTTGCCGGAAGCGCAAATTTTCGCACTCCTCATCCCGAAGTCTCGCTACCACCGCATATGCAGCTGCCGAAGGACGCCCGGCTCGCGAGTTTATGGTTTATTCCTCTTGCGTCATGCACAACTTCTGTAACTTTCAACCTGTTTGCGCCCCCTTGCCTCCAGCGCTCCACATTACGGCCAATGAAGTTTGTCAAGAGAGCCGGCAAGAAAAAAATCATGCAATTCTTGAAAAAATCAACGGTGCAGATATGCGGGTTATCTTGAGCTGCATGCATTGCCCGCTTATTTTGAGCGTTTGAACATGCGCAAAGAGCCATTTTTACGCTTACTCTCGTGATGTGATATTTCTTGTGATGAAATCAGACCATTTTGGGATTCGGCTTCTTCATTATAAGTATGAGTGATTTCCACTAGCGGTTTTCCGTTTGGATATTCTTTAAACATCGCCACAATGCTTGGAGTTTTCCTATACTTCATGGTGATTTTCGCCGTAGTTGGCGCTTCGACAAGTGCCTGCGACGCCTCCACTCCTAAAGGTGCTACTGGATTCAATGTAAACTTTTACACCTATCAAGAGGGCAGCTCATCTGGCTGGAGCTCGTCCTTTTTCTCGTCCGGCTACAAAACTACGCTTTTGAAAAGTTTGTCTGGCGTCACGACTATGAATTTTGCGAACTCAAACCAGAACGTCTACGGATATACGACGCCATCGGTGAGCTACACTATAGAGTTGACGGCTTACTTGAAGGCGCCTCTGACAGGCACTTACTCGTTTGTCCTTGGCGCAAATGATGGCGCATCGTTGCAAGTGGGACTAAACCAAACCTGTTGTAACGGGTTTTCTGGAAGCGGATACGGTGATTTAAGGCTCGACGTATTGGCCCCCGTGAACAATGCCGCGTCAGGGTTGACTAGCACGACCGGCCACGCATATCTCACGGCCGGTATGTGGTATCCTCTAAAAATCATCATGTTCAACGCACAGGGTCCAGATGGGCTCAATCTTCTCGTTACAGACCCAACAGGTGCCTCCGTTCCTGACGTCGGGG